>BQNB010154942.1:1875-15455 GCA_026074375.1 Tanacetum coccineum | reverse complement strand
TCATAGCCGGCATCAACACCACATCACCTCCACCTCCCCATCACAACCTCCACTCCACCTCCACTCAATCACTATCACCACCGTCACCCTCATCGCCTCGTCATCATCACCACACCCCAAGGGTGTGTTCGTTATGTAGGTAACACCACAAGGGTCCGTTTGGTTACGGGTTTAACAGCAGGGTGCGTGTGGGCTTGCTCTGTCAGCATAAGAGTGCGTTGGGTTGGTTATAAAAATGCAAGAAGATGCGTTCGGTTTCTCAGCTTGCACCACAAAAAGGGTGCGTTTTGGGTTGTTATAGCACAAAAGGGTGGGTTGGGTTATCAATAGATTCGGGTGTGTTTGGTTCGACACCATATTAGGGTGGGTTTGTTTGTCACCAGATACGGGTGCGTTTGTTTTGCAATATAACAGCCATAAGGGTGCGTCGGGATTTGTAGGAAAAACTAACCAGGGTACGTTTGGTTTATGTAAACCCGAGCAATGGGTGCGTTTGTTTTAATAGCAGCAGCTATAGGGTGCTTTTGGGTTTTCTTAACCACACCAAGGGGCGTTTGGCTCGGGATTTAAGACCACAACGGGTTTTAGCACCGAGTAGGGTGTGATTGGTTTTTAGTAAAATTTGATGAATAACACACAAAGGGTGTGTTTGGGTTGCTGAATTACACACAAAGGGTGTGTTTGGTTTGCTGAATAACACACAAAGGGTGTGTTTGGGTTGCTGAATTACACACAAAGGGTGTGTTTGGTTTGCTGAATAACACACAAAGGGTGTGTTTGGTTTGGCTGAATTGCCAAACGGGTGCGTTTGGTTTAGCTCAAGATCAACGAGGGTTCGTTTGGAATATATAATCTTAACTAATAAAAAAATATACCAAGAATTGATATAAAATTATAAACGACCGGTGTTAATTGGTTAAATATATGTTACAACTTATTAATTTTCGAATACAGTATATTAGACTGCGTACGAATATAAAATACTATGGATTCGTACGAAAGTTACAATATAGAATATACTGTTTTAATAAACGATAAATAATATACACCCTTAAAATTTTAAATGTTTCTATTAAATTAAATTGGGAAAGTGGATTTGCAACAAAGTCGTTCGACTTGGGATCATTTTATAAACGGAAAGGTCATGGCGAAATTTATATAGATTTCTATATTTAGTAATGTTTTACTAGAACTGCTATTGTTTTAGAAACCGACCAATGAACGAAAACTATACTTTTACAATGAGACGAACTGTTCTTGACGCAACCCATCGAAGAAACGAAATATATTTTACAAAATATTATTTATATTTTATAATGATTATAAACTGTTACAAACATCGGTTGTGTAATTAATAACGTTAAGACAGGTGTCTACTTTTATTCCAAGTCGTTTATAAATGATATTTGTGGTCAAACTATTGTTAAATTATTTACTCGCACTTACTATATAATACCTGCAAGGTATTATATACTTTTCATTAATCACTGGGATGTTTGTTGTGTTATATAATTCGCGGTATGAATTATACAAGGGTTATTTTTCATGTGTCATATATACAGAATATATATTTCACACCTTAGTTTACCTTTTGATTTATTTATTTAACCAACCACCAAACTATTACAACTTTAAATCTAAATCTTTTATCAACGTATTACGTTGATGTACTCATTCATCGGAAAACCAAGTACATCATCCTAGGCTAGTGGGTCTTAGCCGTTAAGATAAACCGCAACTTCTTGGTCGAGCCGTTTCAGTTTCCGTTTCGTCTTGTACTCAATGTGTACATTCCCGCCAATCGTTCTTCAACATCGATGTGAGTTTATAGCCCCTCTTTCACTTGTTTTACATTTACTTTACAAATCTCGGGGGAGAATACATGCTCAATATAACTTGTTTACATAATTGTTCACAATATCTTTTACATACTATTCTACACACTTGGTTCACATACTTGATTTTGCAATTCATTACAAACACATTTACATGATTGATTTTAAATTGGTTTACATACTTATATGCATAGTTCGCTATGGGATACATTATTTGGCTTTATTTTTGGTCACAAATGCATACTTTACATTTGAAATGATTTTCGGATTACGATTTGTTTGGCGCCTGCGGGGCCAACAAGCATTACATGCCCGGGTGTTGCAGATGGAACACCCATGATGGGAACACATTATTTGTATCACTGCCCGAATCGGGTACATACAACAAGTCTACGTCACAGCGTCATGAACTGTAAATCACTTGGAGGGTGAGCGCGAATGTTATGAAATAGATCTATTCGGGTGTGGATCCCTGTTCGGGTGATTAAGCTATCGCAGGTAACGAACATTATAGCGTGATGTCCACGCGAATGATATAAAATAGATCTATTCGGGATTGACAACCCCCGTTCGGGTGACTAGCTATCACTGGGAACGAACGTTATAACATGTCGGATCATGTTGGGGACTACAGGGCCCCCCGACACATACATACTTGGAACATTTTGGTGACGTTAAATTTGTCATGCATTATTTATAAAAATCTTTGGGATAAGATTGGTACTTTTGGTAACATAAAATGGGTCGTGCATATTTTATAAGTATTTTACATGGTACTGTGATGACACAGTGGATAAATATATTTGTTGAAACTTACATTCATATTTAAACTAATCTATGAACTCACCAACTTTAATGTTGACACTTTTAAGCATGTTTTTCTCAGGTGAATTAGATGCTTGGATTACTTGATATGCATTGGAGTCTACTACATTCAAATGATCAAATCTCGTTGTATTGTTTTCAAGCTTTTCATTGTGATGCAATTATGGGACAAATGTTTTATATCAATTTCAAGAAAATCAACGAGATAACTTTTCAAACGACACATTTAGAGGTCGTTCTCTTGTATCTTGAGCTGTTGTATTATGAAGTAACGCTCCCTGACATATTTCCTCTGCGACACAATTTTGGGGGTGTTACAATTACAACGTATATTAATTAATGACCGAAACCTAATATAATTAATGAGCGAACTTCCATTGTTCGACTCAATATTTTGAGGCTAACAATCTCTCCCGAAGTGAGTTCATTGTGACACTCCTTCGTTGAGTTCTATGAGAATTGATTTTGTCGTTGTGCTCTTGTGATTCTTTGTCTCTGTCTACATGTAGGTTTGTTCCATTCATGCTTTGTGATATTTGATTCTTGAGCCTTTGTACATTGTCTTTTGTCTTGGTCTTTTTCATCACGAGATCTTTAAATCTTTATCCTTCAATCTTGATCGTTTTTGCCACATTGCGATCTTATGTCTTGAACAACATGCTCATACTGTGACTTCATCTTGAAAGCTTGCTAACAATCTCCTGAAGACTTGATATCTTTGAGGAAGTCTGTGTATATCAGAGTTGTGCGGAAGTCTTTGTTTTAATTCTTGAGCTTTCATGATTCTTAAATCTCAATGATTTTAGTATGTCTTTGTTAGTTTAAGCATGGCATGTGGATGAAATCATATTCAGCTGAATAAGGCATCACCATGCCATCTTTTGTTATCCTGAAATAAAACAGTTAATAAAAGCGTGTGGACGGATATGGCGTTGTCTTTCATTCGGAATTTGGTTAGATTAACCTTTGGTTCCGTAGGACCATTTTACAGTATAAATACTATACATGTGATCAAGTAGATTCAAAGAATCTCCTTGACAGGGTTTCCAGCTCAAAGCATAAGATCTTCTAACATAGATGTATTAGATTTACCATGCTTGCTAGTTCTCATTACCAAAACGTCTCAAAGCAGACAACACAGTAAGAGTGAATCAGATAGTTACTATCTTTCTGATTAAGCCGTCAATTCATTTACTGGAACAAGTTTGATTCACATTGAATCGCACCATCATTTCTTTCCAGTTGACACAAGTTTGATTCATATAGAATCTCGCAAGTCACCTACCAAGAGCTTGTTTGATGTTGGCTCAAGCAGGATTTCCATCTTCATTGTGAATACATAAGTATCACTCGGATGTTCTGGCAAAATCTCATGGATAATGTGTAGGACTCTTGTTGACAGCTTGTGAACTTATTGGTGTTCAACAAGTGTTCGTAATGGAATGTGTCCTAATGAAATTTATTTTATTGATCTCTTGGCTCTAGACTCGATTAGTGCGTTTTGGTTTTAGTAATCGGAGGCTGGAGCAGACTGCCACCTATTCAATATCAACTAACTCAGAGTGAGAAAGTCAATAGAAGTCGTGTGTATCTCCGTGACAAATGAGACAAGTTTCTGTTGAGAGAAACCTGAATGGCTGGGAAGGGTTGTGCATTGCATCACTGGGTCCATGATGTCGTCTTCAATGTCAGCAATCAACATTGTGATTCTGACAGCATATGTATTGACCCGGTTTCTGCCTAAGTTGTGTGGAGGGCTTCTTTCTTTTCACCCTTTATCCATACATTTCTTTTTCATTCTTCAACCCCTTCAATGCTTACCAAGACGTCATTACTAACACCTTGTTGTGATTGTTCCAGTGTTAGCTCAATCTTAGTCGGCATTCTTCCTTATACACATTCATCTCCAATCATACCTAAGGACTGCTATTTCTAACTATGGAGTGTCCTTGGGTAGATCCCTCTGGTTCTGGTTGGATCATAGGACAAATACCTAACCTTACCACCTTATGACTTCAGAATCGTCGTGAAATAAGATGTTGTAGGGTATGAGATCGTAACCATAAAACCTTTTTTGAAGAGTATCAAGCACTTTGAGTCGATAAATCACTTATTATTTTCAAGATCACATTTTAAATACATTTCTCCCCTTATTTTAAATACTAATTCACTTAGTTTTTGAAATACTTTGTGATTAAAATTTGTCTTGAAATACCATGGGGAAAACTTTTACTTAGCATGAATTATATGGAACATAAACTTGCTCCCCCTTGATTTTACATATGTTTGACACCAAAAACAATGATACCAAGTTGTAAAATGAATATAAAATTGAGGGTTAGCATTGTTGAGCACACAATTTTGAAAGATTATGAATTGTCATTGAAGAATTCTTGAAAAATTGTGCTCAACCACCTAATCATCTTATAACAATCAATCTATTTAATAGTCATTATTATTCCGTAGATGTTATTAAGACCTTTTAATTATGTGTTGTATTACATAAGATAATTGTCATGGGTTTTATTGATATATCCAACAATCATTAAAACATTGTTTTTTGAAGAAAAAGAACCCCCCTCAAACTTTGACTCATTTAAAAAATGACACCAAATGTAGAATAATTGTCTTGTAAAACAATATGAGGGATGGAGTGTTGAACACACAATTTTGAAAGATTTTGAATCGTCATTGAGAAATTCTTGAAAAATTATGTTCAACTTTTTGAAAAACCAAATGTTAGAAGACTTCTCTTCTAACGCTAAGGATAAGCGCACTTATGCGTACACTCTCCTTTGTCGTTCGGGTCCGAGTTGCAATCTGAGAGTGATTACAAGTCATCAAGAAAAATTAGAAATGACATGTTTTGAAAACATTTGAAACTCATGTTCGAACTTCATTTACACGCCCGTGTCGATGTTAATCAACATTTCTAGGTACGTAAATGTTATCGATTCCAAGAGACATGTCGAGAAGAATATTTTTTGAAACATTTTCTGATTTTTTGATTTTGTATTTTCTTTTTGAAATTTTATATTTTTGTATTTTGTTTTATAAAAAATATTTACATGTTGACCTCAGCATTGTTATGTGATGGTGAAATAGTAATTCCAACTCTTGTCGTGATGTAGCTGTCTTGTGTGTTATGGAGGAACAACTTTTGGAACCAGCTTTGAACTTGACAGTTCATTGATGTGGTCGTGAATTCCGAGTTTTGAACTGTTATGATCAGAAGTCATTATTTGTTCATTAGATCAAAATTCCTTAAAGCCCTAGTTTCTGAGATATCAGTCTATTTTCTAGGCAACCACAAAACTCTGGGTCCTTCCTTTTTAGGATTAAAATATGTATTGCACTTAAGTTAATAGTACCTGCACTGACATCAAGAGTTTGTTCGCATTCATACTGGTTAGTGATTTAGTCATTTTGTACATCTTGTGTGTTCACTATCAACTTTGTTGTGCTAGAGGTGAATTCTTTCAGTAGGAATCTACTTAAGACCAAACTATCTTGAAAATTTTTACCGCCAGTTTCCACCTAGACAAGTCTTGGTGTTATTGTTTTCTCTTGCACAAAAAGGGGAAGTCCTGTTTTTTGTTGATGAAAACCTTTGTCCTATTGGGATTTGTCTTTCCGGTGTCTGTGAAAACTTGTTTGCTCTACAGGTTGTATCTCGTTGGTGTATTATGGATGGATACCTTTGCACGTAAGTTGAATTCATTTAGGAATTTTGTTACACAAGAATCATGATTTGCATTAAAGACACATTTCTGGCATGTCGAGCAAACAAAATGTTTGGAGTCAGAAAAAACTTCTAGAATTCCTAGAGTGTTCTGCTATGGGCACAGTTTTTGTCATGACGCAACTACTTAGATGCAGGCCAATTCCTAGACTTTTTGCGTTATTGATCCTAGGTTTGGTTTGCTACCATTAGTGTTGCTTTTGTGATCTAGCAAAGGCATCATAATAGGTTATGTTTTCCATAATGGATTTACTTGTGTCGTTTTCTTTGCTTCCTCTAGGTAGTGGTTATGGTAACCTTGTCATTTGAGCTATTCTGATGAGCCTGGTGCTATCTTGTTATGAGGTTTGGCAACAGCACCATTCTCTTTCCTTAGGCAAAATAATGTGTAGTGACTGGTTTTGACAAATCGTTATTGACATCAACTTAGGAGGCAAACCGTTGCTTTGAAATTCTAGGTCGTTCAGACTTAAACGCAGTCGGTTGTCTAACAACTGATTGGTTTCTACGTGGTTGTAAAGCCGGTTTCCCTAAGATTGACGATTTTGCAAACTTAGTATTCACACTATTTCCTGTTAATTTCCTTAACTCATTTTTTAATGCTGCAATTGCAAACCCTTTTTCCTGAAGTTGAGCTTTGAATTTATCATTATTTGCAATCAAAGAAGTTGTGTGTTCTATGTTCTTAGCTCTCGTTGTCTTGATAGAATCAAACATTTCTTTGTAATGCCTTTTCAAAGTCTCATTTTCCTTAAGTAACTTAGCCACTTTATGTTCCAATTCGATGTTTATTGTTTCAATTACATCTATGTCATGTTTAACCTTGGCTTCATTACTTTTTACACACGAAAATTGACCCTGTTGCCCTTCTTTTAAAGCTTGATTTTGATATTTAAGTTCAAGATTAACACAATGTGCTTCCATTCTTAAAAAATCTTTTTGAAATTGGGCAACTGTCTTTTTGAGACGAATATTTTCAGATTCAAGAGATTGATTTGAGAGTTCAGTTGTCTGGTTATCAGTTAATTTAGCAGGCAAAGGACATGTGTCATGACATTGTTCAGCATTCTGGTCAACCTTTCCTTCATTATTGAATTCAGGTTGCTCAGTATGCTGTTGTCCAGTAGCAAAGATATTGATTTCAGCAGTTGTTTGTACCTCAGCCATTGGCTCTTCATCATATATGGGTCTGATATCTGCATCATCAGCATGTGCATCATTCCCTGATCTGCTGCTTGTATCTTGCTCTTTTAATGTTGTCCCACTGCTTTCTGTATCAACCAAGCTAGCATCCAATGCTTTACTCGAATCAACCTTATCCTCTGTTGTCTGCATTTGTCTTTCATTCACCCAGCTGTTATACTCTTGTTTATGCTTTGCTCTTTCATCAATCGACTTCTTAACAGATTCCATGTGTTGGATCAGTGTGTCACGGAATTCTGGAATCTCGAGTTGAGTGTATTGTAGAAAGTAGTTGCGTGTCATTACAACATATTCATCATCCATATACATCCATGACTTGATGACCATCTGAAACTGTGTCTCGAGTACTTTAAAAGCAGCCATGGATCCAATCTCTTGAAATTCTTCTTTGTCAAGTTGTTTTTCTAGTTGGTCCACGTTCAGGAACATTGTGCCTGTGAAAGTATATATATCTTGACCAAAGAGTGTCGCAAATGCACGTTTGAATCCAGACTCGGTTCGAGTTCCTTTTAAGTCGTTGTTTGAAAGAAGCTTGAGGTGTGAATGAAGTTGTCGAAAAGATACCCTGCAACTCTTTTTTACTTTGTCTTGAATTTGTTGCATTTGTTGTTCTTCCAAATTAGAACACGAAGATAAAGTATCTTTCGTTTCCATTTTAACGTGAAGTGTAAAGTGAAAATGATTTGTAGGATCTTAAGCAGGTAAAGTGATTGTTGTTGTTGTGGAAAAAAAATATTTCACGAGATTTTACAAGTCTTGACTAAACCGAAAAAATACAAGAGTATTTCGCGGGATTTTACTAAATCAAGAAAAACCGTAAAAATAGAAATGTTGTTGTTGTAGAAGAATTTGAGCTTTTGTTGACAATTGTTGAGCAAAAAAGATGAACGGAGCACAAACTTTGAACTTAAAATGATCAACTGTTGATTAGAACTCAAATAAGGACTAACTGTGTAATTCTGATTCACTTTGGAGGGCTAACGGTTGATTTTATAATCAATAAGGACTAACGGTGCAAGTTAGTTTCAACAAAGAGGGGTTATTAATCAAAGAAGGACTAATGATGAAAATCACTTGAAACTCAGGGACAGGGACTGCATGTGCCATTTTTCAATACTTGTTAATTAATGAATCTGATTCCCTCCATTTTTCAATCGTGTATGTTTTTCTAAAAATTATAGAAAAAAACAACAAGTGATTTTTTACTTGTGCGTGATGATACGGTTATCGTCGGTGAATTATGAATATACCACGATGATCGAAACGGAACCACGAACACAATGTTATAAGTTAAACGTCTCGTAGTTAAACGACACTCGAAACCGAAAACACAAAAATTACTTAAACGTGTGATATTAGTTCGGTTGCTTATAAGAGATTGACTCGTTAGGTTCTCAAGTAAAACAACTAGTTCGGTTCCATGTAACAAAGTGACTAGATTGGTGGTTTACGAAGTGACTAGATCGATTGTGCTAAAAATGAACTCATTCGGTTCCTCTTGAATTAACTAGTTCGGTCTTCAAAGCAAGTGACTAGATCGGTTGCTCTTGAAACTTGACTAGTTTGGGTGCATGTGATATCAACTAGTTCGGTTTACAAAACAACAAAGTGTACAACCGTCCTTCCTCCTAAAACCTGGGATCTTGTCTTTCGTTTGTTTTCTTTGAAACCGTTTGGACCACAACTAACCAAGAAATAAGCTAGCCAAAATAAGCTTGAAGAAGCTCTTAATAAGTAATAAGCGGCGGAAAGTTAACAAAAGTAACGAAAGAAAAAAAATGAAGAAGAAGAGAAAGAACAAAATGTTTTTGACTAAAACAAAAAAAATGATAAACAAAAACTATGGACTAAAAATTAGCCCAAAAATGAATGTATCTGATTTCTATGACAAATATAAGCCCACAACCGTTTAGACAAGCACACACAAAATTTTAAAATAGTTTTTCATAAATAAAGTATATAGCTTTTGGAAATGAAAAGAAAAATAAGCCGATTTTTATAATTAAACATCAATATAAAATATGTTACTCAAACAAAGGACATCGTAATACCAAAAGGGATTGTAAAATACCATAAAGTGTAGATAACCCATAACACTTTTACTTCATCATGGATACAAGAAAATAAGATGAGAAATATGGAAGAATTTTAGAGAGAGAAACAAGAGAGAGAAAGTAAGGAGAAAAATAAGAAGTGGTTGATTTACTTGCAAAGTTACAAATGAGAACCAACACCCTCTCCATCCTTGGAGAAGGGTATTTATAGTTAAAACCAAGAGGCTTTCATGCCTTGGTGTTTCTACGGGCCGGGCTTGGGATTACTTGGGCTTTCGCCTGATACACGTGACCGATTAGATTACATAAAGAGCCCGTTTACCCGTCTAGCCTATTACAACGTATAATTAATTAATGACCGAGACCTAATATAATTAATGAACGAACTTCCTTGTTCGACTCAATATTTTGAGGCTAACAATATGTTTATAACATAACAAGGTTCAAGTACACAAGCAAGCCTTGGCCAAACCCATTTAGACCAATTAGTTAAACATTGTTCAAAACAAGCACAATTTTAGTAGCACTTCTTTGGCCTGTTGGTTTCTTTCGTTATGACTTTTGATATATAAAATAATTAATTCAACGTTAATAATTATATTAAATATGTATGCAACCCACAGGTCTGCAACAAGAAATAAACCAAACCAACGCACACAACTACTTCACATAACCCGTGTGCAACGCACAAGTCTAATAAAACCGTTACATTAACGGACCAGAGACATGACGGCCAGTTAGTTCAATTGGTAAGAAAACCGTTTCTATTGTCAGATGCTGAAACAACCAAAACTGATAATGCCCTCAACAAAATGTGCATCAGGTGTTTCATACAGTGCTCAAATAAAGAAAGCAGCTTAACAATCAAATTTTGCCCACAGCCTAAGCCCGGTGCAACGCACGAGCGTCGACAAGACTCGTATTAAATAAATTTTAATTTAAAATTACATTCCATTTAATTGTTCCAAAATCATGTATTTATTATGTTGACTACGTTTAAACTATTTAAGAATATCATCTGAATTCAAATTTGTTTTAACTAATAATTAATATTATCAATTTACTTTAGGCTTGATTGTCTCAAAATTAATTAAATCTTTTAACATATAACTAAGAGTTAACTACATTTTTGGTCCTTATGGTTTACTGGGTATAACGGTTTTGGTCCAATAGTTTAAAATGTAACGAATCTGGTCCGTTTTGGTCGACCCGTAACACTTTTGGGTCCAAACGTTAGTTTGACTAACTTTCGACTGTCAAATGTAAGGGCATTTTTGTCTTTTCATCTATATTATATTACCTAATCTTTATATATATCTTTCTTTATTTTCATTTGTTTCTTAGTTTTCTTTTGTTCTTTTTCTTTTAATATATATTGTATAAAACAAACAGATCTCCAACTAGACTCCATCAAATTTCTTCATTTTTTTTATCTAATTTGTCGGCATCTTCAAGCTAATTTAAATCCTTTGCTCAAACCCACAACACATAAACACAGGAAAACCTTTCACCCTTTCTTTTTCTTCTCCCTCCCTAGATCTCCAACCAACAGTCACCGGCCACCACACTACCTCCGGCGACACACCACCGACTACTACACCAGATCTTCGCCCACCACAAAAAAACACCCAATCATCCATTTAGATTATTTAGTATCAACCTTTACCTTTTATCCAATCCCGAATGAATAACAACAAGAAGGATTCAAACCTACAAATTAGATCCACGATGTTGTTTGTAGAGGATCGGGTTGGGCCTAATCATAAGGAAGTTGTGGGTTCAAGGTGGTATAATCTTAATTGAAGAAACCCAAATGATGTGAAATCAGTTGCCAGGTTAGCTTCTAGGTGGTATAATCTTAATGGACGTAACCCAAATAGGTGGTGGCAATTTGGGATTTATGGTTCTTAAGGCCATCAAGGTTTAGGAGCAAGTTTCCTTCGAGTGTTGTTTGTTTCTTCAAGAGGTTGCCTATAATGGCTGATAGCACGTTAAGAGTAACATCATGAGGATTAGAAGATGTTTGCATGTGATTTATTGGATAATTTTTTTGTTAATGATTCTTGTGGTATTAGATTTCAAGAATGACGTTTGTATGTGATGATGAATTTCAAAACTAGACATCTCCTTGCTCAAATAAATTAGATATGTGAAACATATGGTACCAAGGGGTTGTTTAGATCTAGTTTTCTATATGGTACTGTGCAAATTTTTTGAAAGAAATGAACTAAAAAGGTTGTCTAGATTTAGTTTTCTATAATAATAACAATAATAAAAAATAACTAATAATAATAATAATAATAATAATAATAATAAAAAGGAAGAAAAGGGCATTTTAGTCATTGTATATCATCAGTCAAGGGTATTTTAGTCATTTAATATTTTTTAACTAGTCAAACTAACAGTCAACGACAAATGGACTAAAAGTGTTACGGGTCGACCAAAAATAGGCTGAATTCGTTACATTTTAAACTATTGGACCAAAACCGTTATACCTGGTAAACCACAAGGACAAAAAATGTAGTTAACTCTATAACTAAGGGCATCTACTATGGTGGTTTATGAAAAGGTTTATAAAATTATGAAGACGTTTAAAAATTTATAAACCATAGTGAACATCTATTTCAAGCTCATGTGGCATGAAGAGGTCTAGGATATTAGACCTTTTCATCATTCAATGCACTTGAATTATGTGAGATGTTTATAAAACTTGAAAAGGTTTATACATAGCGGAGATAGGTTTATAAAACTAAAAAGTTTATAAATTAATATCATAACACAATTATAAACCTTTAGAAAGATTTATCATAGTGGATGCTCTAAATTATCATCAACCACATATGATCATTTTAAGCGTTTTTCTTATAAAGATAAAACCTAGTTTTAATGATCATACCAAAACGAGTAATTAAACGAAACAACATCAAGTAATCACCAATATCATAACCTGTCAATAAGGATTTAAATGTCAGAAATACTAGTTACAAAATTTTGACAAAAACTCCTTTTGGATCATCATAAATAGAGATGCACAAAAAAACCGGTTTGGGAAACCGAACGGTCCAGAAACCTAAAAGCGAACCAGTCAAACCTTGTTTTGACTAGAACCAGTCCGATTCTTGGCCAAACCGGCAGTATCGGACCGGTTCAAGGTTTTCTTGTTTCGACTGGTTCATAGACCGATTTTCGAACAGGTTCCCCAAACCGGTTTTGGAACCGGTTTCGACACTTTTTTTTCAAAATTTTGAATCTTGCGTTTTTCACGTAGAGGGACCCGTGGAGGAGCATTTTTCAGACTTTTTAGGTGTAGTGTTTGTTATTTTGCTATTTTATTTCACTATAAATGGAGAGGTTGTGTTTCTATGCCAATTACAACTCACAAATCACAATCCTAAGCAAAAAAATCTCCAAATCAAAACCTAATTTCTTTCAATAAGTAATGGCAACTCAATCGAGATCAACTACCACCGGTGTTGGTTCTTCAAGTGCACCGACGATTCTTCAAAATTTACTAACCACCCGAAACCCCCAAATTTGGAAAGACTTCAACCTTAGCAAGATGTCGGACAACACGACCAAAGCTCAATGTAAGCATTGCTTTCATTTCTTTTTGCAAAGTTCCAACTTGACGTTGAAGAATCATATCTTACATCCTCATTGTGAGGCACTAAAAAAGGTTCCAAAAGCGAGGCAATCGTCTATGTCTCGAGATAGGAGTGTTTTTATGTACAATACAGATGTTCTTCGTGAATAATTCACAAGTTTAGTGATTCAACGAGGGTTACCATTCAACCACTTTGACGACGAGCAAATGAGGAGGGTGTGACAAAACCATTTGCAGCAAAAATAAAATCATGTAAGTCGCACTACTCTAAAACCTGATGCAATGAATTATGGATTGATGCTAAGCAACTAATAAAA
>BQNB010154941.1:4439-15456 GCA_026074375.1 Tanacetum coccineum | reverse complement strand
GTTAAACTACATTAACTCTCCCTCAAATTATAACCACTTTTAAATACAAAAACCTTTTCCATTAATTGAAATCACTCTAGAAACCTGTTTGATGACATAAAATTGAAATCGCTCTCCCCCTCAAACAATGACCCAATTTTTATTGAAAGAGTTGTAGTCGTTGTTTGAGTAAAAAGGTTTATTTGGAACAACCTGAAATGATGAATTTCTAACAACACTTTACCACCGTGATTAACACGAATAATTTTTGAAGAATCAATTAAGAAGAAAATTATTTGGTTATAAAAGGAAGGCTTCTCTTCCGAAAGAGGAAAACGCATTGAAACGTACATTAATCCTTGGTTGCACGGATATTAAGTAATCTGTGCTCGAGAAAAGTTAAATACCTGTTGTTAGGAACAACTGTCTTTTTGGCGACAAGCTTTCCTCAATTTAAAAAGCGGGTTGCAGTCAGAAATAACTGCAAGCCATGAAGACATGTTTTAAAAACAGTTAGAACTTCTGCTCGAACTTTATTTAAAGACCCGTGTCATTATTGAATGGCATTTCTAGGTCCATAAATGTTATCGATTTACAAAAGACATGTCTTGAAAAATATTTTTGGTATTTTCTAAGTTTTTTTTATTTTTATGGTTTTTATAGGTTTTAAATTTTTGTATTTTGTTTTCGTGTTTAAAATATATACAAATATACATAGGATATAAAAGGCCTGTCCTTTACTCCTCTTCTCTTTCCTGAAGACGTTTAAGGGTTTCCAGAGTCATACTCTTCATACCAAGACGCGGGAGTAGAAATTTGAACTGCTCTCTTGGTAATGTCTTGGTGAATATATCCGCAAGCTGATAATCCATCGTCACGAAGTACAATTCAACCACGCTCGTATCAACTTGCTCTCGAATGAAATGGTGTCGTATGTCAATGTGCTTGGATCGGGAGTGCTGGACATTATTTCAGCAGAGAGCAATAGCACTGCGATTATCACAATACAGGGGAATCCTATTGAAAGCAAAGCCGTAGTCTGTAAGCTGTGACCTCATCCAAAGTATCTGAGCACAACATCCAGACATGGCAATGTATTCAGCCTCTGTGGTTAAAATCGCAGTGCTCTTCTGTTTCTTTGATGACCAGCTGACTAATTTATCCCTAAGGAATTGAGCACTTCCTGACATACTTCTTCGTGTATCTTGACAACATGCATGGTCCGCATCTGCATAGGCCGTTAGTGCCATAGAGGTGTCTTCAAATACCAAAGTCTCCAATTAATAGTTCCTCTGAGATACCGAAAGACCCGTTTAAGTGCTTCAAGGTGCTTTTTGGTAGGCGATGCCTGATACCTAGCACACATGCATACAACGCATACAAGGTCGGGTCTGCTGGCAGTGAGGTACATTAGGGAACCGACCATACTACAAAATCGAGTCTAGTCAACTAAAATCCCTAAGGGGTCCTCATATAGTTTAAGTCAATCCACCATGGGTGTATCAACAGGGTCACACGAATCCATCCTAAATTTCTTTAAGATTTCTAGAGCAAATTTTGATTGATTAATAAAAATGCCTCCGAGACTTTGAGAAACTTGTAAGCCTAGGAAAAAAGACATTTGTCCCATCATTAATATTTGGAATTTAGAACTCATCTCATTGGAAAATATGTCACATGCTTTAAGGTCAGTCGAGGCAAATATGATATCATCTACATATATTTGAACAAGAAGAATATGTTTGCATGTTTTCTGAGTGAATAATGTCGGGTCAACTGTACCCTTGGAAAACATTTTGTCCAGAAGAAACTATGACAGGGTGTCGCACCACGCCCGAGGAGCTTGCTTTAAACCATACAAAGCCTTCTTCAGACGATAAACATGTGTCGGATGGTCTAGATCAATGAAACCTTCTGTTTGACTAACATAGACTTCTTCCTTCAACTCGCCATTAAAAAATGCTGTCTTGACATCTATTTGATAGATGGTCATGTTTTTATTGGCTGCATTGGTGATGAAGATTCTTATAGCCTTGATGTGTGCAACTGGTGCAAAGAATTCCTCGAAATCAATACCCTCCTCTTGTCGATATCCCTTGGCCACCAACCTTGCCTTGTTTTTTAGAACATCCCCGTACTCATCAAGTTTAACTTTGTAAATCTACTTGAGAGCTATAATCATGACACAGTCTGGTCGTGGTGCTAATTCCCATACTTGAAGTCGATCAAATTCGTGAATCTCATCTTGCATGGCTTGAAACCAGCAATCTTCAATTATGGCAGATTTGAAGTTCTTTGGTTTAACTTTTGACAATACAGGGTTATACAAGCAACCATAAGGCATTGGTTGCAAGTTGTTTTCTTGTGGATATCGGTCGTGAGAGATTGCCAATAACATTATCAAACGGGTGATCCTTGCTCCATTTCTCAAGATGATGATGTGTTTGAGTGGCATGAGTTGATTCTGTTGAACTAACATCCCCTGATGATGATGCTTCAGAACTAGGTTCTGGAGCAAACACATTTACGAAGGGATCATTGTCAACAGGAGCAAAAGGATTGTCTTCAATGATAGTAGTTCCAGCGGAAACGACTTGATGTAAACTTGGAGATTGTAATGCCGAAGATGACGGTGAATGACTTAGAGAAGGTGCATCTTGATCAATGGTAGTGGATGAAGGTGTACCGGCTGAATTGACTGGAACTGGAACTGCTGGAGCAGGATAAATTGATCTTTCAACACGAGGAGGTTCTAGGTATTCATCGAACATTGGTTGGAATAAAATCTCTAGTTCTTTATTTGTGGGGGGGGTACATAAGGTGCTGCAGGAACCGGATTTGGTACGAGCCCTGAACTTATCTGTCCAGGCATCAGAAATGTAGGAGCAGGTTAATAAAGTAAAAACAAACAAAATAATAAAAAATACGAAAAAAAAGAGATTTGAAACGAGCCTGAACTTATTTGTCCAAGCGTCAGAAAAGGAGCGGGTCCTGTACTGAGTTGCACAGGAGCCATTGGGCTCAGTCACTCATCACATAGCACTTGAATAGTTTTTTCCATAATACTCGGGTTCTTTTGTTGTATATTCTAAACCATTCTGCTAGTAGCATAACCAACGAATATTCCATATCAGCTGTTGGTTGTAATTTCCAAGATCTTCGCTAGTCATTTGTATGGTAAAAAGAGCACCAAAAGGACTCTGAAAAAGTAAGATAGCTTCTCGACATGCACCAGCTCATATGGGTTTTGCAGTGACGATGGGAAATAAGGGGGAACGGTTTTGGGTGTAACACGCAGTAGCCACAGCTTCTGCCCATAGAAACATCAAGGCCTTGGAAAAGATCAGCATTGTCCTAGCAGCCTCAACAAGAGTACGGTTCCGTCTTTCGACAACGTCGTTCTGCTGTAGAGTCCTCGGAACTGTCTTTTGATGAAAAATGCCGACACGTTCATAATAATCAGTCAAATCTTTATTGACAAATTCTGTGCCATTATTGGTAACATGATGTTTCTAACAGTTTTTTTGTTGAGTCGCGACCTTCTGTATACTTCTCTCAGAAAACTTGATTACAACCTTTGGGGTCTCACTTTCAATCTCAAAAACTAACCTAAGTAAACCGCCGAATAATCATCAACAAAACTAAGATTATTTCTTTCACATTAATTGTTTGAACTCGCATCGGTCCACATAAATCCATATGAAGGGTATTAAGAACTTCCAAGTTGGTGTTTTCAGTTTTGGGTTTGTGGGTATGTTTTTTGCTCTTTCCTAGTTGACACGCGGAGCAGAGATGATCTTTCTCAAACTTCAATCTGGCATAGCCAACGAAAATTCCAATATCACTATTGGTTGTAATTTTCCAAGATCCTCGCTGTCATTTTAGGGTAACAAAGAGCACCAAAGACTCAGAAAAAGGTAAGATCAAGCTTTTTATCATGCACCAGCTCATATAAGGTTTTGCTATGACGAGTGTGAATGAGGGATCAATTTTGGGTGTAACAAGCAGTAGCAACAGCTTCTGCCCATAGAAACATCGAAGCCTTGGAAAATATCAACATTGTCCTAGCAGCCTCTACAAGAGTACGGTTCCATATTTAGATAACTTCGTTCTGCTGTGGAGTCCTCGGAACTATCTTTTGGTGAAAAATGCTGACACGTTCATAATATTCAGTCAAATCTTTATTGACAAATTCTGTGCCATTATCGGTACGAATGTATCTAACAATTTTGTTGAGACCGACTTGTATTTGCTTCAGAAGTTTGATGACGACCTCTAGGGTTTCATCTTTCGATCTAAAAAACTTAACCTAAGTAAACCAAGAATAATCATCAACGATGACTAAGATGTATTTCTTCCCATTAATTGTTTGCACTCGCATCGGTCCACACAAATCCATATGAAGGGTATTAAGAAGTTTCAAGTTGGTGTTTTCAGTTTTGGGTGAGTGGGTATGTTTTTTGCTCTTTCCTAGTTGACACGCGGAGCAGAGATGATCTTTCTTAAACTTCAATCTAGGTAAGCCTCTTACTAAATCCTTTCTTGCAAGGTTATTGATGGTGCCAAAGTTCAAGTGGTTTAAACGACGATGCCATAACCATGATTTGTTCTTAGAGGCTTTGGACAACAAACAGTTTAGGGAGGACTTCATCATGTCTTTAACCGAGTTAGTGTACAAATTAGAACCACGAGAACCTTTAATTAATTCAACATTATCTGTATCTCAAACATAACAAGAATTTTTCTTGAATGCAACTTCTAGATCAGAATTACAAAATTGTCTGACAGAAAATAGATTGTGTCTTAGTCCTTCCACATAGTATACCCTGGAGATCACACTATCACCAATCACCTAATCTCCATAACCCATGATAGCACCAAAGTGGTCATTCCCGAATCTAACTGTCCCGATGCACTTTTTCATGAAATTCCTGAGCCGTGATCGATCCCTCATCATATACTTTGAACAGCCTGAGTCCAAATACCAAAGGACGATCTGTACGACCTGCATTTGAAAACAGACGAAGATGGAGAGTTTGGAAAGTTAGATTCCCAATTTTGGTTGGGTTCCTGTTGGTTAGCTCAAGCAATGGCCTGATTCTCAGGTAAAGTGGGAAGGCTAACGGGAACTGCTTAGTACTGTTGGTTTTTACGCTGGTATCTAGTTAGTGGTTTCTAAGATGTGTGACTTGATTTCTTAGTTATCATAGATTTACTAGTACTAACATTTTTAGTTTACTCAGCAGGTATTACTTTGGGTTTAGTGAGCCTAGTTAAAGGGTATTGTTCTCCTAAAGTGAATATTCTTCTCGTAGGCCTCCATTGATAACCAACACTGGTAAGCACTCTTCCTGTGGCTTTCCACACTTGTCTAACTTTCTTAGGTTTCTAAACTTGCTTAACTTTGCGCACAACATTGTTAATAGAGGGGGATGCATTCACATAGTGCAAATAATCAACCACACACACATCATGATTTGCAAAAAATAAACATTTGTTACATGTTTGGCAAACAGAATGAGAATTCGAATTAATTACAGTACGCTTAGAGCTAATACTAGAATCAACACGATTCGCGGTTTTTACGTTAGACTTATTTGTCCTAGGGTGTTCTTCTACTTTCGTCTTGTTGACACTTTTAGCCGGCGAGATCCTATTTTTCTTGGTATTGCTCCTAGGCTGTGATCCGCTAGCATCAGTGCAACTGTTTACTCCTGTAGAAGGAGGCACAGGGACATTAGTCTTCTGAGTGTGCAGTTGCTCTACATGTTTGTGTGTGATACTATTTGACGTGTCATATTTTGCTTCAAAAGCAACTTGCTTTTTCCTAATTAAAGGGGTAGGAGCATGCTTTTTATCTCGTTGGTTGAAGTCTTTCGGACAAGTGCCAATCGCATATTCTAATAGTTCCTGAGAGTGTTTAGTGTAACGGCAAGCAGAGACAATTGATCTATCTAATGGTCTTTCAACCTTAGCTTCCTCTACTATTTCGCGAAGGGTTTCTACACTTTCCTTAAGATGCTTGAGATAATCTAGATGAACTTCCCTATTGTTCCTATTGCGAGGGGGAATTGGTTCAACATCTATAGCATACTTCCCTGGTGCAAGAACTGTTGGTTTTACATGATCCTTAGTGACACATTTCATTTTATTCTATATTTGGGCCTTTAGATTCTCGTTTTTAGTTAACAAGGCAGTTGTCTGTTCTATATGCTTAGCACGCGTGATCTTAATAGAATCGTACAATTCCTTATAATGCTGCTTAAAATTTTCATTTACTACCTTAAAAAGCTCATTTTGTTCTTGAAGAACGATGACTTTTTCAGTTAATTGAGTGATCTAAAAATCTAAGGCCTTGAAATCAAGAGTACGGTCTGCTTCACTACGGGTCTCTGTTAATTGAGAGATTAGCATTCTCAATTTTTTGATGGCGTTGTCTTTTCCTTGAATGGAAGCTTTCATTTTTTCAATTACAAAAACAGAGTCAAAATCAGGAGCATCTCGAGCGGGTGGAGATGTGTTGTTCCCAAAACTTTCTTTAAGGTTTTGATATTTTAACTGCAGATTTAAGTGATTTACCTCAAGATTGGAAAAACGTTTTACTAATTCAGTATGATCATCCTTTTAAACCTTATCATGTAATTTAGAAAGCTCTGCTTCAAGTTCCAGACAACGTGCTTGAACAACAGTGTGGGCATCATGCATTTCAGTAAATCTAGATACAGTAAGCTCATAATTCGTTGCAATATAAAACACATCTTTGGACAAGCAATCATCAATTAAATTATCATTTGCAATAAGAAGATTTTTCTGCTCAATCTCATCGTGCTTCCTATGTACGGCATTTTGGTCAACCTCAGCTTCCAACTCTTCAAAAATGTCTTTCATTTCTTTAATTTCTTTAGTTAAAACCTTTTGAATACCCTCAAAATGTTCTTTAAGTGTTTTGAAAAATGGAATGACCTCGGTGAGATAACATTCTTTGGTTTGTTTAAAACCCCTTTCCCATTCAGTAAGCCCCATTGGTGTAATTCTCTTTTTATAGGTTTTTTTAAATTCCAAAAAAAGTTGTATAAGTGCAAAAATGTTAATTTTCACTTGACTTTTTGTTGGAAGCATCCTGGGGATAAGCATTGCAAGTGTATTTGGAGGATACACCGTCAACGCTTTCATTGGTCTTCAAGCAATGGTCTGCTCTTTTAGAGCTTCTGCTTTCATTTTGTTGAGATCCTTGGACCAAAATATTTGCTCAGGGGTCAATTATTTCTGAGGTGTGAAAGTCGCTAAATAATTCTCTTTCGAGTAATCATGTGGTGCAATCTTAACCTTCTTTTTCACACACTCTGGGTCATTCATCTTTTCATTCATTTTCTTCCTAGTGATTTCAGCTATCTCTAGGGTGTCCTCTGAGTTATGCACTATGGTCGGGTCATGATTGGTTTTGATAATTTCATGACCATTATATAGGGTAGGCTGAACTTGCTTTGTACATGTGAACTGTTTGAAGAGACTAGTCTTGTTTATATAATTTATCCTCTGCCTTTTCTTTTAAAGCTTGCATGTCCAAAAATTCTTCAAGGTATTTGTTTTCTTTCTGTTTAAAATCCTTTTTCAAAGACATAACTTCTTCTACCATTGACTTGTTATGGTTGATGGTAGAAGCAAGTTGCATTTTTACAGAATGAAGTTCCATTTTCAAATTTTTCTTCCTTAATATTACGGTCAGTGATAACTATTCTTATATGTTCATCAATCTTTTATTCACTTTCCGTTAATTCAAACCTGGTCCGTCTTTCATATAGTTCAACTTGTTCCTTATATGTTGCAAGTTCAGCAGTTAATGAATTATCAACTAAAGTGTTATGTGTTGTTACAGAGACATATTAGGCAGGGTGTTCATGCATATCATTTAATATCATCATGTATGCATCATTTGGTACAGAAGATACATTACTTTGTACAACTGGCATTGCGTTGTCCTTTACATACTGATCATACAGAATCATATTACTATCACTCGTATAATCAGTATGTAAATCAGCATGTGATCGTCTACAACGTTTGTTTGGTTGTACATCGTATGCATCGTCATGCATCTCATGTTATACATGATGTTTACAAACAGCATCCTGATAGTGATCATGGTCGTGTACCTCAGATAGAATGTCTGAATTATAAGACGGGCCGGCTTCATCATAAACAGGATCTGCGGATGATATATTTACCATGAACATAGTTTGTGCAGTGGGAGCCTCATCAATATCATAATCAAAAGCATCACAGTCATCAGCTTGAAACACATTATCCACACTGAGTGCTAAGTCCTGAATTGGTTGCTTATCCACATCTTCATCAACAGCGTTGTCTTGTCCACCTGCAATAAATAGTAACTACTCTTCATCCAATGCCACCCTATTCTCCTAAGCTTGCATCAGCAACATCTTGTCTTTGAAGTATTCTAAGTTCTGTGGTAGCTTGGGCTGAGTGATGTTCCTTGTTATATGGCCTATATCGTTGCTGTTGTAGCACTTAATCTGCCTTGCTTGACCTGGATTAGCATTCCCAACTCTGTTCTATTCTCCCCCATAACCAGCTGCACCTCCACCTTATGCATTGTTCCCCTGACCTCTATTCTCTCAACCCTGAACATTCTAAACCACAACTCTCCTGTCTTGAACTGTGGCTTGGTTCCTTAGATTTGATGAAGTTCTGAGTTGATTGTTTGTTTGAGGAAGGTATGTTTTGTATGATTGGGTGAGTAGGGCAAGTGTGTTGGTTAAGTTCTCAATTAAGTTGTCCGTTGGAGAGAGTCCCGAATCAAGTTGAGTGTTGTCAGCAAAGTGTGGTTGAACATATGTGGATGGTGGAGTTGTAGATGATTATGGATAGTACTGCTGATTTGAAACATTGGACATCAAGGCGAGAGGGTCAATAGTGTGTTGAGTGAATCGATCCAACATCATTTTGTTCTCATTGGCATGTGCCTCGTGTTGCTTCAGATAAGCATACAACTGATCATAGTTGGAGTCCCTCAATCCTCTGTTCAGTTTCACTGCTGTTACGAATCTACCCCATTCAGGCAACATGTTATTAACAAACTTTGAATTCAGCTGCATTCTGGACATGGTCATCTTGATGTTCCACATGTCATTGATGAGTTTGGCAAACCGAACATAGTAGTCGTGAATAGTTTCTCCTTTGTTTTGTCGGAAGTGTTCAAAGTCATCATACAGTTGTGATTTACGGTCTTCTTTTGTTAATTCTGAACCTTCCAGGAGCATCTTCACATTGTCCCATATGTCCTTTACATCAGTGTAATGATTGATAAGAGAGTAGATATCTTTTGGAAACCCTTGAAGTAGGATGTTAGTTGCCCGAATGTCAGCGTTATACCTTTCCTTATCTTCAGGTGAAAGGTCAAAATAGACTCGAGGTCGTTTTGGACCTAGATGTAGGGCACCTTCATTCCCTTCAGCAAGTGTTTCCCGAAATGTCCCCATCTGAAATGGTCCTTCATCAATAGACTTTAGGATGTTCACCCCGTTTTCTTTTCCCTGATAATACAGACGAATGCGTTGTTGCCATGATGCAAAGTCAGTCCTATCAAGCATAGGTGGCCGAGTATCAGAACCGGCACATTGGATATCTTCCGAGAGATTAGCCATCTTAATTGATTGTGAAATGATGTAAGTTGATCGAACAATGATTAGTGATTGTATGTTAAAAGTGGTGATGTTTGTTTAAGTGTTTTGTTGTTTGAGTTTGTTACATTTTACAAGCTTGAAATAGTCCAAATGACAAACAGTGTACCAAACCGCTAGATTAGTTCTCAAACCGCTACTGTCAAACCACTACTACTAAACCGCTATGAAGAATATATACTAAACCGCTACCACGAACAAAAATGGACAGAGGTTTGTTCCCCAAAAGACCTTGAGAAAAATCTTTAAAAACCTGTAACAAACAGCTACCTATAAACCGCTGCTAATGGTAAACCGCTACGAAGTTAATCTACCAAACCGCTACTAGAAAGAAATGGTAAACCGCTATGAAGAAGAGTCACCAAACCGCTACGATGAAATACAAACTTTTACACCTTAAAACACCTAAAAATCACCCTTTTGTACGTTTTGACTCGGATTCTTTTGCAAAACTGAGTACTAGAAGGCTATAGCAACTACAAAAACATGAATTTTAACACAAGAATTATGAAAATCAATGAAACTCAAGAACAAGAGCTAAAACCTCCTAAAACTCAACTTTTGATCTGAACCAAGCACCAAAACGCACACAGAAATGATCTAATCATCCCATGAGATCTGATACCAATTGTAAGATATTAGAAATCATAACACAATGGAAGATAGATGGGTTAGCCAAATCTAGAGAGAGAAAGTAAGAGAGAAAATGCTTTCTAGTAAGAGAAAGTAAAATTTGTATGAATTGACTAACCACCTCTTCTAAGGCATGGAAGAGGCTTATACGGTATCTTACAAAACCGGCCAAAGGCCTTGGCATGGGCTTACACGTTGGGTTTAATTACCCGGCCCAATACTGAATGTCATACGATTAACTATTAACTACGAGCTATAATAAACGGTAAAATACACGGGGTGACCGAGTCTTTTTCTAATATCTAACATCATTAATACATAACTTTATCTCTTTGACATACTGAAGAAGAAGTTGATATCAGAGTTTGCGGAAGCTTTGGGTCATTCTTCTTGATGTTATAAAGTCATTGAGTCTTGAGTATGAGCATGTGGCTATGAACTTGACTTTGCTAGAACGAGGTATCTGCATCTCCATCTTTATCTAATCCTGAAATAAAATAGTCAGCAATAAAGCTTGTGATGAATATGGCTTTATCATTTATCAGAGTTCGGTTGCATTAACCTCTGGTTTTATGAGGACCATTTATAGTATAAATACTATAGCTGTGATCAGGTAGATTTATTATAAGAACCTCCTTGACAGGGTTTCTATCTTAAAGTGTTAGACCCTCTAACGCAGATGCATTAGATTCATAGTACTTGCT
>BQNB010154938.1:2574-13768 GCA_026074375.1 Tanacetum coccineum | reverse complement strand
ACTTGTTTTGGACTTCGGAATATGTACTTAGTCCACCATTACTTCGATCTTGTGGTCCACTACTGAACAATTTACTGAATCACTACTTGGATTTCGGAAATAACACTTTTAAATGTTGTAACGCTACTTTTCTTCTGAAATATTTCTTAAATTATTTCAATACTGCTTTTTACTTAAACCTATGAATTCACCAACATTATTGTTGACGTTTTAGCATGTATTTTCAGGTTACTATTTTGCTAGTGGAGCATTGGGAGCATTCGAGTCGCGCGGATATATATTTTTGAAGGCTTAATAACTTGTATACCATTCGACAAACGTTTTGACAATATTTTCTAATACATTATAAATGAAACCTGTTGCAACTCTGATCTTTTATTAAATAGAATATGACTTTATTTAAAACGTCCATTTTAAGGTCGTTTTCCGTGACTTGTGTTTTGTGCCCTGAAGTAGCATCCCAATGTTACCATTCCGCTGCGTTGTCCTGAATCCGGGGGTGTTACAAAATGACTGTTATGATCCGATATAATGGATATCGGCACTCCATGCCGTAAAACTATCTCCTTTATATATAACCTTGTAAGGGTTTCCATACTATCTGTTGCTTTGGTGGGGATGAAATGTGCTGATTTGGTAAGGCGGTCTATAATGACCCAAATTGTGTCATGTCCACTTGATGTTTTGGGTAGCTTTGTAACGAAGTCCATCATTATTCTTTCCCATTTCCATATAGGAATATCTGGTTGTATCAGTAAGCCGGATGACTTCTGACATTCTGCTTTAACTCTAGAGCATGTTAAACACTTTTCGACATATTCAGCGATGATTGCTTTCATGTTAGTCCACCAATAGAGTTTCTTAGATCCTGATACATCTTGTCAGAACCTAGGTGGATGGAATACTTTGATTTATGGGATTCATGCATGATTAAGTCCCTCAAACCACCAAAGAATGGTAACCAAATTTGATTCTTGATACAACGAGTTCCATCAGGACGTACTTCAAATGCTTTGTCCATTCCTCGTAGGTTCCCAGCTTTAATGTTTTCTTCTTTAATCGCCTCAATTTGGGATTCGCGGATTTGTGATGGTAATTTTGGGTGAAGGGTCATGACTAATGCTCTAACTCGGAGTGGTTTGATTCATTCATTCCGACTTAAGGCATCTGCTACAACATTTGCCTTTCCAGGATGGTAATGAACCTCACAATTATAATCTGCGAGTAATTCTAACCAACGGCGTTGTCTCATGTTCAACTATTTCTGATGAAGGATATGTTGAAGGCTTTTATGATCAGTGAACACAGTTCACTTTGTGCCATACAGATAATATCTCTAAATTTTAAGTGTGAATACTACTGCTCCTAATTCGAGGTCGTGTGTGGTATAGTTCTCTTTATGAGGCTTGAGTTGTCGGGATGCATATGCAATAACGTTTTCTCTTTGCATTAACACCGTTCCCAGACCTTGGAGTGATGCATCACAGTAAACGACAAAATTGTTGTTTCCTTTTGGTAATGCTAAGATTAGAGCTTCACAAATCTTCTGTTTTAGCAGTTGGAAGGCTGAATCTTGGTTTTCTCCCCATATATACTTCTTTTTTTCTGGGTTAATTCAGTCAAAGGCTTTGCAATCTTCGAAAAACCTTTGATGAATCTTCGATAGTAGCCGGCAAGTCCTAAGAATTGTCATACTTCTGTAGGTGTGGTAGGAGGTGCCTAATTCTTAACTGCTTCAATCTTGGCGGGGTCAATGTGAATTCCTTAACTGTCAATCACGTACCTAAGAAATTGCACGATACTGATCCAAAAATCACATTTGGAAAACTTGGCATACAATTTCTCCTTTTTGAGTAATTTCAAGATTATTCTTAGGTGATCCGCGTGTTCTTCTTTGTTACGGGAGTAGATAAGAATATAATCAATGAATACTATCACAAATTTACCCAAGTATGGTTTGCACACACGGTTCATGAGGTCTGTAGAATACAGGTAATCTTTGATATATGAGAAACAAGAACTAGTAAGAGAAAGTGGAAGGAAGGATGTATTTTCTAGAGAGAGAAAATGCTAAACATGAAATGCATTAAGAGAAAATGAGAATACAACCAACCAACCACCCTCTCCAAGGCATGGAGAGGGTATTTATACATCAAGGGTGGCCGGCTATGGGCCTAGTAAGGCTTTCCATGGGCCTTTGGGCCATATTAGCTTATGAACTAAACATTGACTAACTACGGGCTTTGACTAGTTAATATTGGAAGTGACCGAGACTTTTCTTGTTCCTAACAATCTCCTCCTAAGGGAGGTCACTCCAATTTACAAACATTCAATCCTAGCATACTATGCTTCGACTTTAGTCTTGTGCTCGTAGTCTTTAACTTTAATCATTAACTTGCGATTTGATGTAGTGATCATAGACTTTAGGTCTTGAGTTTGTTCCTTATCTTGTCTTGAATGTGATCTTTGAATGCCTTGAGATCATCAACCAAGCATAATCTTGTTTCGCCATCTTGTAAACTTTGCCATCTTGTGAACTTGTGACTTCTGGACCGACATGCTCATACCTTTCTTGATTTGTTGACTTGAAAAGCTTTAATGTTGCATCTTTCTTGAAATTCTTTAACTTTAACACTTCGTCACTTCGAGAAAGACGTTCGGTATCAGAGTGACAGAACTTTCTTTTGAAATTTTTTGACTTTAATACTTCGTACTTCAAGAAAGACGTTACTTTGGTTCAGAGTAGCTGAAAGTCTTGAAACATGTACTGAGATTTCATGATTGTCTTTATGTTTGTTCGGTCTGGTCATGGAGCAGTGTGGCTATGAATCTTGAGCTCGTTGGGAATCAGTTGCACTAATCATCGGGTTCCTGCAGGTTTAGGTTAGTGTAATCAATAATATGCGACGAAAAGTGTCTTTTTATTCGTCGAATACGGTTGCATTAACACTGTTTCCCCGTTATTAGTATAATACTGTGTGATAGGTTTAATTTTTTTTCGAAGGAAGAACCTCCTTGACAGGGTTTTCTTAGCTGCAATTAGCCGTTTTACTCATTTCCGGAGAGTCTCAAAGCCAGACACACGGTATGAGTGAACCAGCAAGACGAAGTCTCGCCGATTGAATAGAAAAATCAATTTGAAAAATCCATTCGACATTGTTTTGCTAAAGTGATTTTTGACACATCTGAGGAGTTGTTAAATCATTTCAACTATTCATTATCAATCGTCAATTCATAACCTGGAACAAGTTTGTTCTATGGAATCGCCCATCGTTTCTTTTCCAGGTTGTCACAAGTTTGATTCTATAGAATCGCACAAGGTCACCTTAAATGAGCTTGTTTGATGTTGACTCAAGCAGGATTTCCATCTTCACTGTGAATTATATCACTCAGATGTTTTGGCAAAATCACAAGGATAATGCGTAGGACTCTTAGTATATTTCTCGTTATTCACATTGTGTGAGACAACAAGCATAATTTTGACAAGTGTCCTAATGCGATTTATGGATGATCTCTTTTGGCTCTAGACTCAATAGTGCACTTTGATTTTAGTGATCGGAGGATGGAGCGGACTGCCACCTTTTCAATATCAACTAACTCGGAGTGAGAAAGTCGATAGAAATGCGTGTAATCTCCGTGAGAAATGAAACAAGAGTTTATTGAGAGACCTTGAGTGGCTATGGAGGGTTGTACTTAGCGTCACTGGATCCATAACTGTCTTCAATGTCAGACAACACCTTAGTGTTTCTGACAGTTTATGTAGTGACCCAGTTTCTACCTAAGTGTGTGGAGGGCTTCTTTCTTTTCACCCTTTATCATTACATTTCTTTTTCATTCTTCAACCCCTTCAGCGCTTACCGAGACTTCATAACTAACACCTTGTTGGGTTTATTCCAGTGCTAGCTCCATCTCAGTTGGCACTTTTCCCGATTCTCACTTTTTCTCCTTTTGTATCATACCTAAGGACTTCTACACTAACTAGTGGATATCCCTGGGTAGATCCCTCTGTTCTGGCTGGATAAATAGGATTTTGAGTACCTAAGCCTAACCGCCTTTAACTCAATAAATTTATAATACATTTGGACGTCTTTTGGGTATTTCATCACAAATTCCTTCTAAAATCATTAAAAAATTCAATCAAAGTTGTTTGATATAAATACTGAACATATTTACCTTGAGAGTTTTTTTATTATCACTATAAGCTCCCTCTTAACATGTGATGTAATATAGTACATGTAAGTGTGGGAGTGCATTGAGTCCATTTTTTATTATGATCACATTTCAATACAAATTAGGTTCAGTATAATCACATTTTTCTCCACTATCCAAAATGTTAATCCTTTGATTTTATTTTGGATATCACATTGATTAAAACGTATACGAGGACTCAAAAATGTTACATAATATCGTTAAAACAGAACATGTTTTAATGCTCCCCTCAATTTTTTTTGAGGGTTTATAAGATAGTGTTGAGTACAATAATTTGAAATTTTTTGAATTTACTAAGAAATTCTTGAAAATTTTGTACTCGAGCACTCCTTAATGTCACCTTAATATCTACACTACATATATACAAATTTCACAAGTTAATTATTATGTACAAGGTTTGACCTGATTATGATGAGGACATCATATGATACATCATATGGTCCTTTGCCAGCAAGTCGCAAGTCACCCCTCGTATGTCTCCCTACCACAAAAATTGTCCAAATTTCTCATTATCCTCCTTGACTGAGTATTTGTCAGATCCCCTGGCTCATAGCTTTTGCTTCGTTCCTATCACTTATCTCACATATTGTCTTTGGTACGATATTCCAGCCTAATTCCATTTCAAACGATCATTTGAGTGCAGTTCGGAACATCATGAGTGTACCGTCACTAACTTGTGGAGTTTATCAATACGCATCAACTTTGTTCTTCATGTCTTTGTTCTGATTGATGAAGCCTCTGGGATTGGAAATATGTTGTATAGGCATCCCGGCATTTTGAGATCAGGATCTTACGTATCTGGATTAGTGATGTTGAGCTTTTTTGTAACTTTTGACACCTAATGAAGACTTCAACACGCCCTTTGGTATGACGATTACCTTCTATGTAAACATTCTCAGAGAGGACACCAAATAAGCGAGGCGATCTTCAACATTGAGATTTGTCAGCTGTGCCTTGGATTAAGAAGAATTAGCGCATGTCTTAGATTCTGAAGGCGAATCGTTTGAAGTATCCTTCCCTTGATTGTAATAGCTGTCATCATCTCTACGAACGGTGATCAATCCCAAATTTTTGTGCGTGGAATTCCAGAATTTTGAAGCTTTGTGGACATCAATGTTCTACGTTTGGAGTAGACATCACGAGCAGATTCCCTGTTAGCAGCAATCTATAGGTATTGTTGACGTTTGCGTCCCCAATGAGAGATTCCCCATAGTGCATGCTTGTCATAGTTGACCAGCACTTCACTCTAGATTGTGTTAGGGAAAAAATATTTAATCCATTTGATATGACCATAATCTGCAGCCTTGGTATTTATGACAGAAGTTTCATAAGTACGACTGGAGACACCACCAGATAGATAGCAGGTCGTGTTAATGAAGTGATCAATTGGAATGACTTGGTCGAGCCGCAAGAGTTAGGTATCATATGGTAGTGGCTTTCGCAGATCACGAGGATATTGCTGACCTTTAGGGTTGTGCCAATCTAGTTGATATGTGGTTGCCTTATATACTTCCTCAAAGAAGTATTCTAGCTCAACCAAGCTCTTGCATGTACCTTTCATCAGCTCAAATGTTAGACCGGCTAATAATTCAGGTGTTAAAGTGTCAATTTTGAGTCGATTCATCATAAATGCTGAGAAGTCCAAAGGAGTATCTATTAGCTCATCAAATGATTCACGAGGACCTTCTTCCCGAGCCAGATTGCTTAACCAAGGTGATTGTCCTATGAAAAGCAGGTAAAGTCTTGAATCCAATCACGATCTGGTAGTAGGGATTTTTGCTGGTTTTTGGAAGCCAATCAAGATGCTAAGATGTCTCTTCATCAGAGTGTTCTTCAGTAGCTCCTATATCAAACTCCTGATGTGTGGGTTCTTCCAAATCCTTATCGGTGTTGCATTGGCTCCTCTGTATGAGCAGACTCACCAGCAGACTTGTGTTGAGATTTGGACCCATCAGTTGACTTGCCAGTTGTCTTAGATGTCTTTTCCTTTGGAGCACTAGTTGACTCTGGTTCTTTTCCAACTTGTCTTCTCTTGGACCCCCGGTTTGATCTAGCGGAGGGTTCTTCGTCTTTATCCTCATCATCTCTACGTTTTTTAAACAAGACAGTATCACCATAAGTGTCAAGAATGAGCTTGTCACTTTCGTAAGCTTCAACCAATGCCTTATAGTGATTCTTTTGTTATTAGATCTTAGATTGACTTTATTTGCTCCTCCATCTTATCTTGGAATCTCTTAAAGCTCTATTCAGAAGGTTGGCAGCTATAACATGATATTTGTCTTGGATTAGTTGGAATGGATCTGAGTCATAACCTTAGCTTCGAGTTGTGTTATTTGTTTACCGACTTCTCTATTCTTGGCAAAATCTTGGATACTTGTGCCTTAACTTGTTGTTTGACTTGATCCTTGATTACTTTCTTTATGTTTTCATCAAGTGAATTGAGGAAGTCTTCATTTTTGGCTTGAGCTTCATCTCTGAGTCTGTTTGATTGCAATTGAATAGCTTTCTTGATGGCTTCATTCATCTTGTTTGCAAGGTATGCATCAACAATGCCAGGAATGGAAGAAACCGCTTCAGCAAATTGGTTCGTTTGCTTGAACTCAGAGAAGTCAGTTTCCAAAGTTTTAAGTCTATGGTAGAACCCGAATAAAGAATCAAAGTTTAGAAGGTCTTGAAGAGAAGTACTTAGAGCTGTTATTAGTATGTGAAATGGTGTTTGTTTCATATGTATGATGAGAGGAGTGGGTGGTAGAGGAAGAGTTGTTGCAAACACAAGAGGTAGCTCAGCAATAGTTGTGACCGGAACATCTACCAGTGAAGTTGCCTTAGTGTTAAATATTGAGTCAATACCTATATTTGGTCTAGGGTTGAGCATGTTAGAAACAAAGCCAGATGATACGGAAGAACTCTGTTGTTGACCTTCAAGATTGATCGAAGCGGTGAGTATCACATGAGTATCTTCTGTTTCCTGAGTTGCCTAAACATTAGTAGTAGACATACTGGTATATCATAGTATCTCTTCCTCCAATTAACTTCATTAGATGCCCTGGTATAGCACATTCCCCCCACCGCTTCGACCTCTTATAATACGACTCTTCTCATTATCCAATATCCCCTCAAACATTCCACCATCTTGAATTACATCATCACTATCTTCATCATCAGTGGATTCAACATGAGAAGGCATTTGAACCCTTAGATCAAAGCTATGTTCATCATTTACTTCTTCATCTTGCTTTGCTTTATCATCATGAGTTGAAAACTTGGGATGCATGAAGTCATCACCATCATCGTCAGATTCGGTACGTTCATCATCATCGTCATCTTCGTGTTTACTCACATTTACTTCATCATCATCGTCTTCATCACTTGACTTCCAAGATATTTCCTCATCATCGGATTGATAAGTCGGTACATCGGGAACCCCTGGTGTAAGACTAGTTCCTTCATGTGCACCAGAACAGCTGGGTTGAGAGATGTGAAGTTGTGTTTTGCTTCTTTCAATGGCAAGTTTCATTTGTTCAGCCTCGGTCAATGCTATGTCAGAGAGAGCTTCCAATCTAGTAGCTGGTTGCCTTTTCTTTCCAGAATTTGCTACCTTAGCCGTTGCTTTGACTCTTTTACTAGAGGAAGGCTTGGGTGCTTCATCAGTCTTTGTCCTTAAGACGACAGTACATATTTCCAGTTTTGGTTGCACACCTTTTCCTGTAGCAAGATCAGGTAAGTCTTGTACGCTTTAATTCTTTCAATGCTAGTATTGGGTTAGATATCTGGAAGAATGAGCACCTTCTTTGAACAACTTCAGGCTGAGGAATAAGTCTCATAGTTGTGAGATAGATCATCATTAGCCATTGCCAGTCTACCTTTTTTTCTTGGAATGGATTGGTCTTGTGACATGAAGTGAATTGATGATAACTTGTGAAATCTTGGGTAAAACAGTGATTTGTTTTTTCAGTTGACTCCTTGTGTTTGAAGCTGGAAAAACTAGCTCCCAAAGAAGGTAAACATAGTCAACTTTCTCCTGGTGATACAATCCCCAAAGTATCTGAGCCCTAGAAAGACGAAGTGTGTCAATTCTGGTTACTTTACCACTAAGACACTTGTTGATGATGGTTCCAAAAGTTCTCCAAGGTTGAGGTAACGTATCAACTTTGACATCAGAGAGTAATTTGATGTTGCCAGAGTAGCCAAGTTCTCTCATGAAAGTAAGTATATCCTCTTCAAACGGAGGATCTACAAACTCCTGTCCAGGAAGTTTTGGACACATCTGAAGCATGTTTCTGAAAGAATCCAGATCAAAGGAATAGCTCTTCTTGTTCATCTTGAATCTGATGTGATGCTTTTGATAGGTAACTGTAGCCCAGAATTCCTGCATGTAGACGGTAGGGACACTTGCAGTGATCAAGAAGGCTGGATAAAAAGGAGTGAGAGAGAGAACATCCAGAGCGACTTGAAAGGTAGGTTCCTTGGGCTTGAATGTTGTGCTCAATCTGTAGTTGCAACTTCCAATCGTAAGACGTTGTTCCCTTGGAACAAGAGCATCGTCCAAAGCTTGTTGTTGTTCTTTAGTCATACTCATGATTCTGCTAAGAAAGAGTCGATACAGTTTATATATAACCAAGTTTATATAGACACTATATCATGAGACCCTGAATTGACACTTAATGCATGTAACACATTTAGAAAAATAACTAGTGAACTTAAATTGGCTTAGTTGAAGTAATCCAATTTTAACTTGATTAGATTTCAAAGATAATCAATTTTAAATTTGCTACCTAACACAAGTTTTAAGTCACCTTTTGGTTAGAATCTACGTGTTTATGATAATTAGCCTTTTTGAATCCATTAAGTATGAGATAATTTGGTTTTAAAGTGAAAACTACTAATTCAGATACTTAAGATATATGCGAATTCAAAGCATAATGCAAATTGCAAATTCGGACGTCAAAGGGATCTGCGAATTCGGATCCTACATCAAACTGTGAATTCGGACCCTAATGGTACTCTGTAAATTCGGACATAAAACCACAATGCGAATTCGGACACCACTAGACGTTGCTTATTCGAGTAACACATAGATCTTCGAATTCATGGCCAACTAAAATTGCAAATTCGTAAAGGTAATAAATTTATAACTTTAGTTCAAGTTTTTAATTGTTTTTCCCACTTCAAGTTTTAACCATATAGCATCATAGCATTCATAAGCTTAACTTAACATCATAAAATCATGAATGTATCATTATTTGAACAAACGAGCATTTAACATGCCTAAGAGCGATTCTTACGTATGAACAAACACATAAAATATGGAATTTAACGCACACATACATTCATTAACACATTTAACATCTATACATTGCAAAACCCATAATCTTTTTCAACAGAAACTCAAATACGCACAATTCATCATATAAAATCACTCAAATCAAACTCATGTGATATTTATATTAAAAACTGTTATGAACGAGTCATTAACACTCAGTAATAAACAAAACCCCTCTTTCAATTTGAGTTTTTATTCAGTTTTAATTTTTAAGAACCCTAAATTGAATTTTAGGGTTTTTTGAAATTAAAACCTTGTAAAAACTAAATTCCTTAGAGATATGTGATTATTGGAGTGTGAAGAACAACATTTTAATAATACCTTAAGCATGATTTAGTCTGGATTTGGAGAACGAGTGTGTGGCGATTTGTGAGAGGGAGGGATGGTTTATTAGTGTGTGTGTTTTAGATCAGGGAGGGGTGGGGTGAGAGTGTTATTAAACTAATTTGGTTTTTGACACTTTTACCCCCAAGTTTTGAGATCTTTTTCATTTTTTGATATGAGATTGTATAGGCATAAAAAATTAGCACAATGACACATTTAGTCCCTATAGTTTTAAATAATATACCTAACAACTTAAACATGCACATATTCTCACTTAAGGCATAAACAAATAACATATAAGGCACACATAAGTTAAATTTAATTAACTTTCCTTAAAAAAATGATATTCAGTTATTGTTTAAAAACCTTTATCCCTTTTATCAAATAACTTTATGAAGAAGACATTTGTCATTTTCCCCGCCCTCAAACAATGACCCGTTTTCTATTTAAAGAGCTGTAGTCGTTGTTTGAGAAGTCAAATGTCCGTAAAAAGTATTTTCTGATGAAGCAGTGTTTTTATTCATGAAAAACAAACACCAATTGTAAATAAGATTTCTCTTATTTTCACACATAAGTGCACTGACACGTACACTTATGGAAATATAGGAAGCACGGGTTGTGATGCAAAGTAATCACAAGCCTTTGCATGGTCATAAAGTAGACCATGCCCGAGAATAAATTCCCGTTGAGAGGTCAAGTTTTCTTTTTGAAATACTTGCCTTTAAGATGATGACCGGGTTGCTATCTGAAATAATAGCAAGCCATTTGGCATGTTTTGAAAACATTTGAACTTCTGCTCGAACTTCATTTACAGCCTCGTATCATTATTGAATGACATTTCTAAGACCGTAAATGTTATCGATTTTCAGAAGACATGCCATTATTACCTCTTTTTATATTTTTCCATTTTTTAATTTTTTATTTGGTTTTGAAGATTTTATATTTTTGTATTTTGTTTTTATAAAAAATTTCTGAAAAGGAAAAATCTTTTTGGTTTTTAATATATATATATATATACATATGGTACAAGATATTTGAATAGGTACCACCACTATTCATCAACTTCATCTGCCAATTATTTGAGAGTCTTCGGCGTAAAACTTCGCATTCCTAGCTTGTCGATAAGAAATTCAATTCTTTCTCTTGTAAGGGCTTTCGTGAAGATGTCCACCAGTTGATACTCCGTATTTACAAAGTAAAGTTCAATCACTCCATTCTCAACATGCTCCTTGATAAAGTGAAATCTGATGTCTATAAGATATCGCAACGCTCTTCTGCCTTTTTGAGGACCAGCTAACAAGTCTATCTCCCAAGAACTGCATACTACCAGATGTGCTA
>BQNB010154937.1:0-10371 GCA_026074375.1 Tanacetum coccineum | reverse complement strand
TTTGATTTATCATTTTTGTGTGTTCTGGCAATTCTTTTTCGAACACACTTTTGATTTGCTTTTTCGCATATGGATTTAGTTCTCTCTGTCTGTTTTTGACTATCCTCACAAGAAATTCTTTGTGACATGATACTCTTTCAAAAAAGATGAAGATTTCTCTTTTGATTCTAATCAAGACACTTTTATGAAAAATTAAAGAGAAATCATACATCTTCTTAAAATCATTTTTATGAAAAAGTACCATTTTGACACTAACAGATTTTGAGAACTTTTTTCAGAAATCATGTGACAAAAACTTTTCGTATAACATAGAATCATTCAATCACAAATCCTCAACTGAATGGTCACTAAGTCACTCCTCATTCTGTTCATTGCAGAAAAAGGTCAAAACCGGACATGACTTAGACCACTTAAACAACTGAGACATGGATTTTCAGATTCAAGTTATAAAAACTTTTTCACTTTCACTTTTTGTCATGAATCCTAAACAATGAAGACAAACGCATCTAATTCAATAACTGAATGGTCACTAAGTTACTCACTCCTCATTCTGTTCATTCCAAAAAATGGTCGAAACCGGACATGACTTAGACCACTTAAACAATTATGAATAGACTTATTTGACTCATAGCTTAGAATGCATTTAAACTTGTTCCCTATTGCACAATCATTTGATGTTTTAAAAAACACATGAGAGACTGATCATTTTGTTCCACAGACATTCAATCATTAATCATCACAAGCATTCACTTATCCACAAATCTCATTTTACTGATTTTGACTTTTTGACTTACCGAGTTTGACTCTTTGACGTTTTTTGAATTTGACAAATAATGACTAATTAAAAAATCAAACTCGATATATTTAAGTTTTATTAAACTTCAAAAACAATACAGTCAAAGCAAACTCGATAAATATCAAACTCAATAAACACCACTCTTTTCGAGTTTCATTTTTAGCATCGAATTTATTATGTAGAACCATTTCTAAACTATTTTTCACATATTTCCATCTAATCATTGATTATTATAGTCCTAGATTCTAATCATTTATCACAAACTCGATAAATATCAAACTCGGTGATCATCAAATCTTATCGAGTTTAAACTCGATAAGGCAAAACAGTTTATAACTGATTCCATATGCATATCCACTTACGTTTGAGCAAGAAAAATGATTGTAGTCGTTATAATGAACTCAAAAAACGTTTCTTGGATTTTCTTCTCAAACTCAGTTAATGGACTCGGTGAAAATAAAAAGTGAAAATAAACATTTTCCTCCTTATATAGTAACCTAATATCAAAGTTTGAGGAATGACGGTTTCAGCCCCTGTAGTTTTCCTTTTTCGATTTATCTCATTTATTTTCCGAATTTTGATTTGAATTTTCAAAAAACTCCCCCTCGAGTAATGATGACTTTTCAAAATTTGACCAATATTATCATAAACTCCCAATTGGAATGAAATCATGCTAACCACTTAGTCCGAAAAATGAAGATTTTTGTTTTTCAAAGTCCAATTTAAATTTCTAAAATAGAAACTCCCCCTCGAAAATATACTTTTCAACGTCAATTTATTTGAGAGATCATTGTTTTCATTTAATTTCAGAAATGATGTATATGAACGAAATTTTGCAAGAACTCCCCCTCAGATTATGATTCCGTATTTTTAATCGAAATCTTTTTATAAAAATTGGGAGTCATAAATTTGATCATGTGATCTTTAAATTTTGTTTTTTGTTTTTTTAAATATGACAAATCTTTTTGTATTTTTGAAGTTTTTTAATTTTTGTTTTGTTTTTGGAAAATTTATTTACATGTTTTCGATGTATGATCTTTTCAAGAAGATAACTTTGTCAGATGTTCCAACTGAGTTGGAGTCATACATCTCATACCAATGCAATGAACCAAATACTCAAAGAGTTCTTTAGGAAGAGCTTTAGTAAATAGATCCGTAAGTTGGTATTCCGTGCCGACAAAGTAAAGTTCCACAGCACCCTTCTCAACATGTTCCTTAATAAAATGATACCGAATGTCTATGTGCTTTGTCTTTGAATGTTGAACCGGATTGCATGAGATAGCAATGGCACTCTTGGAATCACAATACATCGGAATCCGGTTGTACTTGTATCCACAGTCTAGCAGTTTTGTACGCATCCAAATGAATTGTGCACAGTAGGCAGTCAAGGAAACATATTCAGCCCCGGCAGTAGACATTGCAGTATAATCTTGTTTCTTTGAACTCCAGATCACGAGCTTTTCACCTAGAAATTGCAATCCTCCTAATGTGCTTTTACAGTCATCTTTACATCCTGCATGGTCCACATCTGAATATGCAATTAGTTCAAATCCAGAATCTTTCGGATACCATAATCCCATGTTGTAAGAATGTCTTAGGTATCGAAAGATCCGTTTAACCTCTTTGAGGTGTTTAACCGTAGGACGTGCTTGATAGCGAGCACATACAAAAGTAGCATAAGTAATGTCTGGCCGACTGGCTGTTAGGTACATTAGCCCTCCTATCATACGAAGATAAGTCGTTTGATTGGTAGGAGTGCCTTGTAAATCAACATCCGGTCTCTCAGTTGCTATAAGTGTGCTCATTAAGACGCACTCATCTAGACCATGTTTCTTTAACAACTCAATAGCATATTGTGACTGACTTATGAATATGCCACGGGGAGATTGATGAACTTGAAGTCCAAGAAAGAACTTTAGTTCACCCATCATTGACATTTCAAAATTATTTTTCATTAGATTTGCAAAACGTTTTGAAAAATCTGGATTTGTTGATCCAAAAATAATATTATTAACATATACTTGAACAAGTAATATGTCTTCCCCGTGATGTCGTGTGAACAAAGTCGGGTCACCAATACCTTTAGTGAATCCATGTTCAATTAGGAAAGAAGATTATTTGTCATACCATGCACGAGGTGCTTGCTTAAGACCGTATAGAGCTTTTTTCAACCTGTAGACGTGATCTGGGAATTCTGGATCAATAAACCCTTTAGGTTGGCTGACATAAACCTCCTCTTTGAATGGACCATTGAGAAAAGCTGTTTTGGCATCCATTTGGAAGATGGTGATATTATTATGAGCAACATAAGCAATAAACATCCGAACGGCCTCAAGGCGAGCAACATGAGTAAATGACTCTTCAAAATCAATTCCTTCTTCCTGCCTGTATCCTTTTGCCACAAGACGGGTTTTGTTTTGAACCACAATATTTTCAGCATCACACTTATTCTTCCAGATCCATTTGAGAGCAATAATATTCTTTCCTTTTGGACGTGGAACGAGTTCCCAAACTTGTAGTCTCTCAAATTGATTCAACTCATCTTGCATGGACTTAATCCAACGGTGATCTGCCATAGCTTCTTTGATATTCTTTGGTTCGATAGTGTTGACGGTTAATGCATACATGCAAACCTCAGAATCTATTTAAAGCCTTTGACGAGTCATTACAGTTTTGGATATGTCACCAATAACTTGGTCTAGAGGATGATCTTTTGTCCAAATATAAGTTGAGGGTTGTACTTGGTGGAAATTCTACACATTTGATGGTTCTAGAGCTGCCGTAAAGGATTCAATTTCCTCATGACTTGAAGCATTATATGGAACAAAATCTAGATTGCCATTAAAATCAGCAGAATCTTCTTGATTGAATTCATCAGCGTCTATTAAAGAAATTAGAGAGGTTTGTTCGTCATATGTAGTTTCAATGGGAGGAGCCTCATGTTCGTCAACAATGATTGAGGATGTGGAAGGCGAGTCTTTATGAAATTGAGTCGGTTGTGCATCGGAATTGATGGGTGTATCAAAAGACCTCTTCTCAAAATATTCTTCAAACATTGAACCGAACAAATTATCCAAATCTTCTTTGGATGGAGTATTCATTATGTCTGCTGATGAAGTATTATTGTTGAATCGTTGGAGCACGGGTTCGAAACAATCATGTTCAGAAGCTATAGCTGTAAACTCGTCAAACTTGACATAAATGGTTTCCATAATCTTTTTGGTGCGTCGGTTATAGATTCGAAACCCTCTTGATGTTTTCGAATAACCAATAAAAACACCAATGTCTACTTTTGGTTTTATTTTTCCAAGATCATCTCGGTCATTTGTTGGATACCACAATGAGCCAAACACATGAAAATACTCAATATTCGGCTTTCGACCACGTAATAGCTCATAAGGTGTTTTGTTATGTCGTGTGTGAATGATTGATCTATTTTGAGTAAAACAAGCTGTAGCCACCGCTTTAGCCCAAAGAAATTCAGGTAATCGAGAAATTGGAAAAAAAACATTTTATTTCGTTCCAAATTATTCATTAACTGAGCAAATCGGTTGTAGACAGAAAAAAGTGCTTCCCCTGGTTCAGCAACAAACTGATCAAATTTGTTCATAAAACGAGTTTCTCTGTCAACTTGGTTTTGTATAGTTCCCCTCATTAGACGTTTAACTCTTTTCCACATTTCCTTAGCCGTAGTGCAAGCATCCATAGAGTTGTAAATCTCATTTGGAATAAAAAGTAGAATCAGATTCATGAGCTCCATTTCAGCATCATAGTGCAATAACGCATCACCTTGTAAATCCTCTGCAGTCTGCAGTTTCGGGACTGGCGAATCACTAGGAACGAACATTTGAAACTGATAAGGACCTTCATCAAGAGCTTTGTTAAGCCACTTTCGGTTTTCTCTCTTTCGATTTATATAACGTCTAAATCTACTTGCCCATGGTATATAACTACCCCTTTCAAGCATGGGAGGCCTAGTCTCAGAACCAGCATCAGCGAGGGATTGTTGATATGTTTTGGATGTCGACATGTCTTTATGATTCAAAGATTGGATCTTTGTAGACGAAAATGAGTGATATTGGTGAGAAAAATTACAAACTCGGTAACAGTTGTCAAATTCAAATAACACTGTTCTCGGATAACAAGTAGTCTGAAACTAGGTACACTTCTCGGACAGAACTAAAACTTGGACAAAGAATACTATCAAACTCGGTACTCATAAAACGTAGTAAACTCAGAAATACTCTAAATCAAAAATCGATTAACTTGTTTTATTTCAAAAAATTGATTTAATCAAACTCGATAGAACTGAATTTTGAACAAATCCTTATGATATGGATGAACAAGAACCACAATCTTGATAGAACCAAAATTGATGATGTCTTAATAATAAAAAACACTTAAATCACCAAATTCGATAGAACCGAATTTGATTTCTGAGTTTAGTTATAACACCCTCATTTTTGACATATAGCAGCGAAAGCTAATCTGGGGTATTATTTCATAGTACAACAGTCATAATCATAGAAATCGACTCGTAAGAGACGTTTTTTAAAAAGATAATTATCATTCATTATTTCATTAGAGTTTTTACAAACAGAGGTCCCAAGATCTACATGAAAATATGAAGTTTGAATGATAACAGTGTAGCCATCTTCAAGTCCGTGCCACTCCGTGCCATAAGATGTTCAGTTACTTGAGATAAACATGCTAAAAAGATCAACACAATGGTTGAGTGAAATTCATATGTTTATAGTAAATAGTGTGAATACAAGTTCAATAGTGGGTTACGTTGTTATACACCCATAAGTGTAATAATTGCAATGAGTACAATTATTATAGAAAACAATATTATGCTCTAAGCTCATGACACTAAGACATTGAGAAAATCAATAATCACAAGTTGCCCCAACGAGTGCCTTTGCCTAACACCCGCATAGTGTTTCAAATGAAGTGCATTTGGTTACTAAAAAGTTTAGGTACACCAACGGGGATGCTCAATCCTAAATAGATCTATTCACAGCATTCGCGCTCACTCCGAAGAGTAATTAATGGTTCATGATAAAGGGGTCTTAATGGTAAAAGTAGAGACTTAGGCAATAATATATCAGGATAGCATACAGTTGGAAAAATACTTGCATTCAGGTTTTAAGCATGTATCCCCCTCACGGGTTTATAAAACAATTTAAAAGAGTTAAAATACGAGGCAATAAACTCACCTTAACAGTATAGGGAAATTTGATTGATGGCAAAAGTATATCAAGTGAAAGTAACGGCTTCGTCACGCAACTTGGGGTGATATGTCAAGTCTTAGTGTGATTGTTTATGTTTCAAAACTTCATAAAGTTTAACATATATCTTTGATTTATTAAATTATGGAAATATTGTATCGCTGTTTGGGCTATCATAATCAATCCAGAGGCTACGTAGCATCGTTTAAGGAGTCAGGGCACTTTAAATCGTAACCAACCAAACTGTCAAAAACAAAATACCAAATGAAACCCTTCATATGAAATTCCCTAGTAACGTGATACGATAAAATTTTAAGTTTCTTCAAAAGTTAGTCGATGTTAAATATATAACGTAATTGTTTTATAATGCGTCGATCGGTGATTAATAACGATTAATGTGTCGGGTTTTAATAAAATAGAGTTTTATAATCTTAATATATATTTTTATAATTTATATAAAAATATTATATCTTATATTTTTAAGTTTGCAAAATTAGCAATATATACCCTTGGTTTATAAATTTTTACAACTTTAGTCCTTTATATATAAAGTATATATAATTTAAACCTTTAATATTTAGAAAATTGGCAGTGGTCTTTATAATTTTAACTTTTTATTATTGACAGTTTCAGCCCCTGTGTTATAAATTCAAAACTTCGATATACCCCTTGCATGGAAATAATTTGCAAAACAAGTCCAAAAAGCCATGCAAGCTTATTTTAAGGTTCCAAATGATATTTGCAGGTTATAGCTTATTAGAATAAGCTAAAATAAGATGTTCTAACATAACAAAAGTTTAGAAAAAGGATTCGTTAGCTAGAAAATCAAAACGGGTCGTTTTTAGGGTTTTAATCAAAAACACATGGGTTTGAGGATTCAAAGCTTTAAACAAGAGTTTATATATGATCTTAAGAGTATTATGAACATTATAATACAGATTATAAGTTTATGGAACAAGATCTTAGGCTTACTTGAGCTAAAATGGGTCGAAATGGGTTTTTTTGGGTTTGTACGCCTAGTAACGACTTCAAGGGCTCCTTTTTCTTGATTCTTGGATTCTATTATAAGCTTAGGGACTTCACTTGATCATTCTTGGTCTGAGTTAGAACTCCATTGACGTGTATGATGAAATTTGAGGTATGTTTGAATGGTTTGGGGTGTTTGGCTATTTATAGGGTTCAAGACCCTTGTTGGCCAAGTTTTCTTGGTGGCTAAGGGTTAGGAGCTGTAGATAGAGGACTAAGTATAGCCTAGGGTGTGTATTGAGGGCTATGGAGGTGTAGCTTAGCAAGGTGGATGGTAGTGGGGGTGTATAAGGGTTCCGCTATAAAAGGGTGACAAGTAGGTGACAAGGCCAAACTTGGAGCTCAAGGGTGATGATAGAGGTGCTTGTAAGCTACTTGGTGATGTCATAGAGGTGCTAGGATGCTTGCTTGAGGTGCTTGGTTGCTTAAAATGGGTAAAAATGAAAGAAAAGGGGTGTTAGGGTTTAGTTTTAGGTTTAAAGTAAAATTAGGGTTTTAGGGTTTCGTTTAGGGTTTAGGGTTTTAGATTAGGTTTTAGAGTGATTCAGGGATTAGGTTTATAGTTTAGAAGTCATGTATTAAGTACTTGTACCTTGTGTTAAAGTGGTTGTAAGAAACCAAAGTGATTTAGGAGGTAAAATGACCTAATTTACCTTTCTTGCATTATTGACTTGTACATTCAGCTTTAGAAAGTTGTAACTTGATTTAGGAGGAAAAAGATATTCAAATGTTGTGCTATAATACTTGTACACATGCTTTAAAGACTTGTATATTCATTTTATATGTATACATTACATATAATTAGGGTTTTGATATAAACGTTAACGTTTAATGCTTGTTTTGAAATAACGTTTTGAAAAGTATGTTAAATGGATAATGTACTTGGTAAAATGATATTAAGATATAGAATTGACATATTAGGATGTTTACATGATGTAAACATATATAGATATGGCATTGATAGAGGTTGCGTGAGCTCGTTTACTTTAGAGATGCAAGTTACGTTGCATTAAGAGATAAAGCAAAAACTTCCCTATAAAAAGGTGGTATATATATAATAGATGGATATTACAGTGCATCTAATTTAATAGATGGATATTACAGTGCATCTAATTTAATAGATGGATATTTACATTGATGAAAATTGTGGGTTGTTATATTCTCCCTCCTTTAAATGAAATCTCATCCCGAGATTTAGTTGGATGCCGGAGTGGTGTTTGAAAACAGATGTGGATATTTGGCACGAATTTGATCTTCGCGTTCCCATGTAAATTCTGGTACCCTTTTAAAGTTCCATCTTACTTTGATTATAGGAATATGACTTTGTTTCAGTTTCTTAACTTCTCGGTGCATAATCTCCACTGTTTCTTCTACAAAGTTGAGTTTGTCATCAAGTCGAAGCTCTTTCATTGGAATGATAAGGGATTCGTCAGATAAGCATTTCTTTAGATTAGAAATGTGGAAAGTACTGTGGACATTACTAAGCTCTTCAGGAAGCTCTAGTTTGTATGCCACTGGGCCAATCCGTTCAAGGATTTTGAATGGTCCAATGTACCAAGGGTTAAGCTTTCCTCGTTTTCCGAATCGAATGATACCTTTATGAGGTGATACTTTCAACATAATACGATCTCCAACTTGAAATTCTAAAGGCTTTCGCCTTACATTGACATAACTTCTTTGCCGATCTCTTGCAGCTTGCAAGCGTTTTCGAATTTGCACTATCTTTTCAGTGGTTTCATGGATTATTTCTGGTCCCGTAAGTTGAACATCTCCAAATTCGGCCTAGCAAACAAGTGATCTGCACTTTCGACCATAAAGTGCCTCAAATGGTGCTGCCTTAATACTGGCATGGTAACTGTTATTGTATGAGAATTCTACCAATGGTAAGTGTCTTTCCCATCCTTTTCTAAAATCTATAACACAGGCTCGAAGCATGTCTTCAAGTGTTTGGATGGTCCTTTCACTTTGCCCATCAGTTTCAGGATGATATGCCGTACTCATGTCTAATTGAGTACCCAAAGCACTTTGTAATGATTGCCAGAATCTGGATGTGAAATGACTGTCACGATCCGGAGATGATAGATATTGGCACTCCATGCCGGGAGACTATTTCTTTGATGTATAACCTTGTAAGGGTTTCCATACTATCTGTCTCTCAGTTAGGGATGAAGTGTGCGGATTCGGTAAGGCGATCGACAATGATCCAGATTGTGTCATGTTCATTTGATGTTTTGGGCAGTTTTATGATAAAATCCATTGTGATTCTTTCCCATTTCCACATAGGAATCTTTGGTTGTACCAGTAAGCCGGATGGCTTCTGACATTTTGCCTTAACTCTAGAACATGTTTAACATTTACTAACATATTCATCGATGATTGCCTTCATGTTAGGCCACCAATAGAGTTTCTTAAGATCATGATACATCTTGTCAAAACCCAGGTGAATGGAATATTTTGATTTATAGGACTCATGCATGATCAAGTCTCTCAGATTACCAAAAAGTGGTAACCAACTTCGGTTCATAATATAACGCGTTCCATCAGGACGTATTTTAAATGCTTTATCCATTCCTCGTAAGTTTTCTGCCTTGATGTTTTCTTCTTTGAGTGCTTCGGTTTGAGCTTTAAGAATTTTTGAGGGTAAGTTTGGATGAATGGTCATAACTAATGATCTAACTCGGAGTGGTTTGATTCGTTCCTTCCAGCTTAAGGAATTTGCTACAATATTTGTCTTTCTAGGATGGTAGCGAACTTTACAATCGTAATCTGCAAGCAATTCTAACCAACGGCGTTGTCTCATGTTCAACTCTTTCTGATCAAGGATATGCTGAAGACTTTTATGATTAGTGAGCACAGTACACTTTGTACCGTATAAGTAGTGTCTCTAAATTTTAAGAGTGAACACAACTGCTCCTAATTCGAGATCAAGGATATGCTGAAGACTTTTATCAATAACTTTCTCTCTTTGCATTAACACCGCTCCCAGACCTTGATGGGATGCATCACAGTAAATAACAAAATCGTCATTTCCTTCTGGTAAAGCTAAGATTGGAGCTTTACAAAGCTTTTGTTTTAGTAATTGGAAAGCTGATTCTTGATCTTCGCCCCATATATACTTCTTGTTTTTCTAGGTTAATTCAGTCAAAGACTATGCAATCTTCGAAAAACCTTCGATGAATCTCCGGTAGTAGCCGAAAAGTCCTAAGAATTGGCGTATTTCTGTGGGTGTAGTAAGATATGCCCAATTCTTAACTGCTTCAATCTTGGTGGGGTCAACATGAAGTCCTTGACTATCAATTAAGTGTCCAAGAAATTGCA
>BQNB010154935.1:4958-15456 GCA_026074375.1 Tanacetum coccineum | reverse complement strand
TAATTAATGTAAGTCTTCCTCCAATCGACAACATTTTCATCTTCTATTTAGATAAACGCCTCCTTACACGATCTACAATATCATTCCAAGCCTGTAGACGGTGCATATTCCCGCCCACCAACGATCCAAGATATAGGAAAGGAGTCTTAAGAACGAGACAACCAAGCTTGTATGCCGCCCTATAGACTCTACCAGAATCCACGTAAAACCCCATTATTTTACTCTTGCTCATGTTAATTTTTAACCCGAACACCTTATGGAAGCAATCAAGAACATGAACAAATGTAGTAATGTTGCTCCCACTCCATTCGCCAACAAACACCGCATCATCCGCATAGAACATATGCGAAAGGTTCACCAAGCTACCTAATTTGATACCATGAAACATTCGAGCATCAACCACCCTTTGAAACGAAATATGAAGGGTTTCCATAATCAAGATGAACAAAAAAGGCGACAACGGGTCACCTTGTTTTAACCCTTTACCAAATTGAAATTCTTCCGTTGGGCTACCATAGTTTTCATACATACCACCTGATTTCTGAACCTCATCTTCCTCTGCCATAGAATTGATTTCATCATGGTCTTCGTCATCTACCTCATCGGTAAAATCAGGAACCCATCCCGGCGTTTCATTGGCCCTAATCCAAACATTTCTATGAAATATTGATATAATTTTATGTTTATGACATATAATAATTTGCAAATTTAATATTACAAAAACTATTAAGAAAATGACATTATAGTAGATCGTTAGGGGATCCCGATCGATCTTCGACTCTCGATCTTGGCAAATCAACAAATCATCGGGTAGATCCCGATCTTGACAACCTTGGTTTTTTGCATTCGGGTTGCATTAAATGCACCGGGTTGACCCGACCCGGGTGCATTTAATGTCCCGGGTCGACTCGACCCGTTTATCCGACCCGAAAACCCACCCGCAACCCGCCAGTATTTACTTCGTTTGCATTAAATGTAACGGGTCGACCCGACCAGGGTGCATTTAATGCGCCTGGTCGACCCGAACCGGTCCAACCCGTTTACTCGACCCGACAACCCACCCGCAACCCGCCAGTATTTACGAAGTAGCCCCTCGGGGATTTACGAATACCCTCACGCACTATGTGCCAAATTACAAAAACTACCCTTATTTTAAAAAAAATTATAAAAATATCCCTCTCCCCACTAATGCTGTTCAAAGTAATGACCGTATAGTTTTAAATTTTTTAGAACTTACAAAAATAGTCCTTTGGATCGGTCGTTACTTAACGACCGTTAACTTTTTTTTTGCAATTTACAAAAATATACCCTCTCTCACGTCTAGCCGAAAACAACACTTATTAACAATCCCGCACCAGAGCGCGAGCAAACCCACTCATTTACAATACGAGGCGTTGAGACCCGTGCGATGCACCGGGATTGGTTTTTGGGAAAAATCGGACTTTTACTTCTACGAAGTATGATATAACTTTTCTAAGGCCGTTGCGTTATGTCTACGGCATATCCTTAATCCCCCACACTTGGCTGAATTCAAAGAGCAACGCATCATGAAGAGAAAGATCAACTAAACCTCTATCCTACCTACTTGCCTAAACATTACGCTTCATGTTTCAATTAAATGCACTAACCTACTTACACCTCCCCAACTCACATAAGAGTGTAGTTCAGAACTTTTCAAGGGTCGTTATGTTGGTGCCATGCTTACGTTGGGGGCAGGATGTCGTTGTCTATTATTTGTATTTCTAGAAGTAGTATCTGCATTGAAATATATAACACACTCCTATAAACATTATGTAGTAAAATGAAAGCGGAAATATGGACATGTAGATAAGAAGTTAGAATGGTAAATTTGGTATGGGTCACTTGTCAGGTCAGGTTGACCCAAAACCGTCTGATGTACACTTTGTTTTATAGATGATAAAGATTATAGAAGTATTATTATAAAGCTATCGGGTTGGTTGTGTGTATTGAAGATGCATTTTGGATGACTTTCAGCCCACTCATCCCATTCAAACCGATCCCTTTTAGGCAAAACAATTTATTTCATTTTACACATTGGACCCGTTACTAACCTAATCAACCCACTGATAAAGAAGAGCATACAAACAAACATAATGAAAAGCTATAAAGAAGCACTTTTTGTGAAGAGACTTTTTCTAAACCTCGAAAATAAGCTAAAATAAGCACTTTGAAGATGACATATTAAAACTTAACTAAGTGACTTAATAAGCAAATCTGGTTTGGATTTTTGACTAAATAAGCAAAAGAGAAAAGAAAATAAGTTAAAACAGACAAACTACTACACCTAATGGCATTTCTCAACTGAAGCGTCCAACTCAAAGAAGTTATTAATTGACCAACACTCCGATAAGCCTTTAATAGAACTTCCAGTGATTATCATAGTTTGTTTCCATATTAAGTAATATTATTTCATCTACTGATCTAAAAAACACTCCTCTGTTTTCGGATGTCACGTGTGGCACAATGGCATTTCTCATGCTTTGTAGGCTACCACGCTGCTTCAAAGATCGTACTGAACTAAAATGAGTGGGGAGATCATGCTCGCTGGAAACAGGAGGCTCAGACACACGAAGCGTTTGACGTTGCTCTGAGCGAATGTCTATGTTTGACCCAGAAGCATCTTCCCTATGAACCACACCAACTGCTGACCCGGATGCAGGATTCTCATCAAATAGTCCTGGACCATTGTATAATGAAACAAAGAAATTTTACAAATTTATAATAAAACGTTGTATTGGGTGAATTAAAATTACTATTCTAGAAAAGTATCTTAATTTCTTGTTCATCTTCGGGTTCAGTGTGACTTGTTCCCACATCCTCAATTCTTCTACCATTTGTAGCCATAATACAACAACAACAACAACATACCCAATCCCGCCGAAGCAGGGTATGGGGGAGGTGAAATGTAGACAGATCCTACCTCTACCTCCAAGATAAACCCGGAAGTAAAGAGACTGCTTGCTTCCAGAGGACCTCCGGCCAGTGTACGTGTGCATAAGGGTGATGCTCAAGGATAGATAATGAAACAAAACCAAAGCAAACCATCAACCTACATCATTATAAAACCGAGGAAAACAAACAAACACCAAACAAGCAAAGGGCACAAGAAAAGCATACAAGTACAAGCGTACATGAGACCCAAAGAAAACAAGCATACAAGCACACAGAAGACACAAAACAAGCAAAACACATAAAGGGACATAAACCACTAGAGAGACACAAACCACGGTAAGATGGATCCCATAAAGGGCCCACGACACCAACAAACCAAAAAGAGCAAACAAGCCAGCCAACCAACGACAGGAGCACAAAAAGGGAGCACAAGCAGAGCAAAAGGGAACAAGTAAAAGGGCCTAAATGGGGAAAGGCCACAAGAGGGAGAAAGGGAAAAAGGGAAAAAAAGCTCTTATCCGCCTGAAAGACGACTAGCCTAAGAGAGAAACTATGAGGAGCAAAACCCGAGGGAAAAGCAAAAAAGAGGCTCCTAGGCGCATAAAGGGACACTAACTATGAGACACAAGATCCTAAAACAAGCAAGACAAAGCTAAGACGAAGCTCCTACAAACCTAAACGCAAAACCTAAGGGCAACGCAAAAGGGAGCTCCTAAGCGCTTAAAGGCAAAACTGACCAAGAGACACAAGGACCTATAACACGCCTGGAGAAGCTACTACGCAGCTCCTATGGTCCTAAACGCAAGACCTAATCCAAGGCCTAAAACTTATTTGTAGCCATAATAAGTGCTCTTAATTCATCTACTGATCTAAAAACTAGGGGTGTGCATGGTTCGGTTTGGGTTGGTTTTTGGTAAAAACCGAAACCGAATGTTCGGTTTTTCTAATAACCCTAACCAAAACCGGTCAATTTTTCTCGGTTCGATTTTTTCGGTTTTCATTCGGTTTCTTCAGTTAACCGTTTGAACTTGGGCTTGGGCCCAACTTGAGCCAATTTGGCCCAAAAATTGTATTTTTTTTTCTTTATTTATAAAATTCAAGCCTAATAAAGTGATCCAACAAATTATTTTCAAGCCTAGTGATCCCAATAACTAAAGCCAACAACAAAATCTAACAATTAAAATCCAACAACTAAATAAAACCAACAAAATTAAAGATTACAATCCAACATTATCTTAAATTGCAACACAAAGGTCTAAACATAAATGCAACACATATGTTGTTTCACTTCAAACTTGATGACTTCAAACTTCATTACTTCAAACACCTACAATGATCATGTTCCTTAAATGGGTCTTAGCTATAACTAGCAAGCTCAAGGTTCTCAACAGAAAGTGCCTCGCGTTTATGTTCAAAATCCATTAAGGTAAGAATATGATCTGCAAATGAGGCACAAAACAAGTAATTAAAAGACACACCAAAGGCCGCCTTTAATAACAAAATATAAGACATCAATATATGACGTGCAAACAAGGAGTTAACAAAGAATGATACAATCACTTTTTGTAATATACACTACTGACGTGCTGTATAGGTGGAGGAGAACATGAAAAATATGCAGGCAACACACGAAAAATGCAGGCAACACGTGAAAAATGCAAGCAACAAAAATGTACTACTGGTATCGAGCTATTGAACCTGCTTACAGTATATCGAACTGCTGGACGTGATATACGCTACTGGACCTGCTTATAGTATAACAAAAATGCAGGCAACACACGAAAAATAAAGACATGAACTAAGACATGTATTGGACCTGATATACACTATCTGGTCCTTGCGTTGTTGATGAATGGACCTGATATACACAATCTGAGATCCTGAAAGCTAAACCTAACATAAATACCCCTAACTACACTCAATCGATAACTAAGTTTAGATGACATAACTCAAGACAACCAAATACAACATATATAAGGAACAAGGAGATATTTTATACTTACTTTGTGACTAATCTTGATGTTGAGAAGAGTCATTGCGTTGTTTCTTTCCATTAGAAAACAAATCTACAGAAAAATATATATAGTGGAATAGGCGATTAGCATAACGTATAGTGGGAAAAATTAACATAGTTAAATCTTGACTTGCTTACCAATTCAAGTATTCTTCTCCTATTTTCCACCCATTCTCTCAATGGTTAAGTCCATGTGATAAGGCATATCTTGCAAATCAAGCGTGTGACCGTAACCAATCTTGTGCACAAATTAATGCTCCGCGGTCTTAGCGTAAAGACTTCTAAATTTATCGATTACCTTCCACCGGGCTAAATGATCCGACTCCGATGCATACGGTCGTAATGGCATTGTGCTAACACATCTTAGCTACTTGTGAGAGTAGAGGGAAACTTCACTTATTTTGGATTCACCAACCAAAAAACATCAAATGAATTAGCCCCCCTCTTTTCTGCCCAAACACTCTGCCCTACCTTTAAATAAACACTACTTCCGTCACCATATAGGTCTCAATACTCATGAAAATCCATCACAAGTCGATCTTCATGCTACATGACCATCTTCACAAGGAGATAAGAAAGACGAAGACACGGTAAAAGTTTCATCATTTATGTTTGTCGAGTTTTGATTCTTGTAGTGCACATACAACTCTTTTAAGACATCCTTCACAATCACAATTTTATACAGATTTCGATGGTTTTGTCGTGGACAATATTTTCAATCGTATCGTAACTTGTCACCTGATGTTGGATGTTTATTCGGCTTTTAGATAAATTTGGTCCAAACAAAAATTCAATATACTTTCAACTTATTTCGGAGATCAAATACTAAAGGCCACGATGACAAATAAAACATTCTATTGTCCAAATTGTCCCAATACTTTTGTCATATTTAGCTTTCATTGATAATGCAATATCTTTTATTTATTCATCCGCATTGCCAGCACATTTATTATGAAATCGCGCATCATTGTGCCAAAATCTTTCCACAAACATATTGCTTGTCACATACATCATCTCCAAATATTCAGTTGTCACTTCATAACAAATTCTCAAATAAAAAAAAACCTATTGGAACAATAAAAAGTGCATCAATAGATGGCGCAAATTTATCTACCCTGTCTGGATGCATTTGTTGACGAAGTAGCACGGCAGAACAAATTTTCTATACTAATCACTAACGGTTACACATTTTGTAACTACTAATAATAAAAATTAAATCAATATCTAATGAAATTCAACACCAACCAGTTAAGCTCACTAAGAATTCATCCCATACATGTTAAATTATATTTAATCTAACATATTAAAGTTACCTAACAATTTATTATGATGTCACTCCTGTTAACAAAAAAATTGCCTTTTTCTATAACTTAAGATCACATATCAGATTTGTTAATATCTGGTTGCATGTAAAGTATCATATTGCTATAATGTTAGTTCATAGTTTGGGTCTTTAGTTACAACTAACAAAGACCAGATGCGTAAACACACTGATAAAAAGCACCCGATTAAAACAAGACATGTAGTGAAACTAATATTCTCGCAATGGCGCGCAAACATGACCGAAACATAGGATACAACTAAATAAGTAAATGTAACTTTCCATATAACAGAGATGATATACTAATGAAACAAACATCTCAAGATGATATCCTAAATTGCAACTCTTCTATTACAAAATTGAGTATACTAATGACACAACCATCTCAGAGATGATATACTTAATAGTAAATGGCGAAGTCAATGATCTATACTGTATAACAAGACATATAATAAAGGAAGACAAACTGTTAACATTGTAGATGTACTGAAATGAACAGAAATAACCTTGTGCATTCGACCATCATTCTCCTGTTAGGAACCCTCTACAACGTAACTCATTTCTTCTTTTTAGTTTTAGATCGATCCTAGTACCCCTCCTCACCATCTACAGTTTCGTTATAAAATAAGACTATAATCACCTTTCAGAAGTTCAAGCCTAAAATAACATAAACGTCACTTATTAGAATAGAAAAACATAATTATAAAAAAAAATATTGTATATGTGAAAAATACCTATCAAACACTTTCTCACACTTGACTGAGCATTTTCCCAACCATAAGAAAACGAGGAATTCCATCTCGGTCAACATCCAGACATGCATTCCTTTTACAGTCAACTTTTTCAAACTCGCACCCTTTTAAACTTTCTTATGCCTACACCGAATAACATCTAAAATACTAACTGCATTCGAATTTTGCAAATAAAAATGTTGTTCCTCTAAACCATCTCTAACAGCTAATTGATGATATGAGCACAACATCTTAAATGCGTATACTTGCACTATCTAAGATTGCGGTAAGGTTCCTTTGAGCAAGTGTGCGTAACCAACGTGATTGCCCCATCATTAGATAACGCATTATCAACCAGTGGCCATAGCAACACGAGTAATACCCATTCTTGTAACAACGATAAACTAAGTTCCTATTGACAAACCCTAAATGATTCGATATTCGACAAAAAAAATCAGATTTCTTCTAACTTCCAGCTATCATCAACCCAAATAGCCTAGACACATATAATTATAGTTTTGCACGATTCCAAGTATCGGTTGTAAGACACGACTGTTTGGTTTTTTAAAAGATTCTTGATTTGTGTGCTTCTTCTGATAGACAAAGCATCTCTAGCAACCGTCCACCTAGATGGAAGTCCAAATCTGAATTATTCCCCACACTAAACTCGCGAAAAATCCCTCATCTTCAAACAATGACTAAAGATTCTGGTTATGCTGTAATGCACATCCTAGCTACAGCTTGTGCTACAACGTTCTTGGTTAAAAGAGTGAGAAACTAAAGTAACTCCAGATTCCACCCCATAGTTCAGGCTTAAAACTTAATTTTTGTTTATTCTTCTTATCTTTACTTCTATAAAGGGGTGAATTTTTACACATATCATTTTTTTAATTGTTACCTAATGTCAGTAGTACCATTCTGTTTTGAGTTGCCGCCAACACCGTACCACAATAAGGCATTAGCTATCTGTAACACCTTCCGCTGCGAGGAAAAATAACCCAAACAAAATGATTTATATCGCCTTTCTTTGCTCATCAACATATCACCTATTCATCAATATGCTCATCAACGCGTTGATTGACATTTTCACTATCAACATCAGTAACCGGCACATTCCCTTTGTCCTTACTTTGAGCTTCGGACGCCTCGCTTCCTGATGGTTCCATCAACTAAAATAAAGAAGTAATTTTAGACATCTAATATAAGCACACACTTAAAAAAAGATTAATCATGCTTCATGACTCTAAAAAAGACACTTAATTTGTAATCTCCATGCTATCTTTTAGTGCGAGTGTTTGTACTTAAAGTAAATAAGTAGGAACAAACTACATTGTGGTATGAGTATGTGTGGATTGGATCATACATGCACTCTATCTATATAATAACATAACAAGAACAATCATACAATTAGATTACAGGTTTGAACTTTAAACAAGTGATTCTTCTTATTTGGCAAAAGCACATAATAGTAGATGAAAGAAACATAAACTTACTGTGAAAGTTTGAGTGGAGAAGACGAGTGTCGTGTGGAGAAGATGGACATATTTAGGTTAAACATGTTCAAAGTATTGAATCTGTTGTTTGGTTTTCCTTCCCAAGTTGACGTTTGATTTTCCCCAAATAATTTTCCAATTAAGTCCCTCCATTTCAATTCTCCAGTATATACGTAGGTTGCTACTAGTTACTCATCAGCATTAAGAAATTAAATAAAATGTTTATTATAATTAATAATCGGTTCGGTTCGCTTTTTATGGATCGGTTTCTATGTCAAAACTGAAACCGAACCGAAATATCGGTTATATGAAAAGTAAAAAACCAAACCATCAGTTTCTAGTTTCGGTCGGTTATTTTGCTTCGGTTTTTTCAGTTATCGGTTCGGTTTTGGTTTTTTTGGTTTTTTTTGCTCACCCCTACTAAAAACACACCTCTGTTTCGGTGTTTCATGTGTGGCACAATAGCAGTACTCATACTTTGTAGGCTAACACGCTGCTTCAAAGATCGAACTGAACTAAAATGGGTGGGGAAATCATGCTCACTGGACACAGGAAGCGACTTACATTACTCTAAGTGAATGACTATCTCTGAACGAAACGTGTCTTCTCGACGAACCACACTAACTATTGGGTCAAACCGGGTCAAACCCAACCCAATGGGTAATCATACCCGCTGTCAGTTTTTGACAGTTATAAAAAGCAGTTAAAAACGGTTAAATAACCGTTTGACAGTTATACACCAAGGGATGCATCGGTTCATCAACCGACACAACTTTTAGAACGCACCCTTTCATGTAATATAAATAGGAATCGATTCTATAGAACAAATTATGTATGTATGATTCTGATTCAATAGAAAGTTTACATTTGATATATTTTTGCATTAGAAATTCGATCCTGTGAAAACCTTTCCAACATTGGTAATAGTTTAAACGCACTCTGATACCAAATGTTGGATCGTAATAGTTTAAACGCAATCAAAGATATACCAAAAACAATAAATTTTATATAATCAAAATCTGTCATCCAATTTGTTCTTACAGACTTGTTCCTATATATACAAAATGAAAAGGTGCGATCTAAAAGTTATGTCGGTTCAGTCGAACCATCATGTCTGTTAGGAAATAACTGTTATTTGACAGTTATTTAACTGTCTTTGACAGTTGGGTTGGGTTTTGACCCGTTTGACTTCTATTGGGTTTTCCAGCGGGTTTGGGATTAATCCGGTTGATTGGGTTTTGGCCCAACAGTACTGACTTTCCTTTTACTTTGCAGGGATACGAATGGTATTCGACCGGTAGGAGAATACAAAGGTCATACATGTGAGGTAAGAATAGGGTGTTGGGATGGCAGTGGTTCTTTCTGTAAAAATGAAAAAATAGGCGGGTAGGATCACGAGTCAAAATGGGTATATTTTATGGCACGTGCTGAAACATGTCGAGTTGGGTTGACACGCCAGACTCCATATTTTTGTACATATAATCGAGCTGTCAAGTATAAATAGAAAGCTTATACTGCACATTATCTTAGTAATAATCTATTTTAGCATATCTAAAAAATTTGAGTTTTTAGTCTCTGAAGATACAAACCGGGTAACCTTCAGCCTGTTTGCCTCTATTGAAACTAATGATAATTCAGACAACTATTGGCAAGATCATTTTTATGCGATCTAAAACTAGTTTGGTTTTGTTGACCAGTCATCTAGAGTGGGTTGCTGTTTCACACACGGTACTACCAATGTAGTTGGGGGTTCCGAAGATGGCCGTATTTTCATTTGGGATATGCTGAGCGGAGTCGTGGCTTCGGAATCTCATGCTCACTCATCAGTATTGTACGCTATTCAGTATTGTACGCTATTCATTAAAACACACTTTTCTATGATGTGTAGAATGGTTTGCTGATGACCAAAATCAATGTCATTGAAAAATAAGTAAATCTGGATACTAATCTTATTTGCAAAATAAGAAATTTTTGATAAACCAATAAACTAAAAAGTGATGCCATTTTTTCTTCAAATTGCATCCCT
>BQNB010154933.1:0-15456 GCA_026074375.1 Tanacetum coccineum | reverse complement strand
TTAGGTCTCCATATTTAGAGCTATTTAGTTTCAACGAACTTGACAATCTTTAAATAATGATGGTATACCATATACGTGGTTGATATATATTCATAAACAATCATTTTTTCAAGTTTTGCTATATTTGTCAATAGGGTGTCGTCAAAGCGTGGCTTGTGAGAAGGTGAAATCGGATGCACATAGTGTGTGAATTTGACCATTGGTTGAGTTTGAAACAATGATGAATGCATGATTACAATAATATGATAACACTAAATAAAACTACATGTTTTGCTAGAGTTTACTAAATATTATTTAACATGTTCGGATTAAGAAACATCAAATTAGAACCGTTTATGATGACTTAATGTCAAAAAAGTTTGTGATTATCACACTAAAATATGTGAGGTTTTAAATTCAATTTATGTTAGGTACAAATAACTTTGCACTAGCCACATCAGCCTCCTTAAAAAAAAAGTTTCACCTAATTTAATTTCGTTTGACGGTGAGTTCATACTTTATGAATTAACCAGCTAGAAAAATAAAAAACATGATTAAATAAAAAATATCAAAAACTGGTAAAAAAAAGTTTGCAATTATTAACTATTTAGACGTTTAAATACGACTAATATCCCTTTCAGTTGTCAATGCTTTACTTATGATATTTTAGAAGTCATTAATTTTATAGCAGAAACGTTCATCGATGTTTTCTTTTAAGGAATTTCATTTCTCAAAGACGAAAATAAATAAAGCCAAAGAGTGTATTTTATATTTTACCTATTTCACTTGAATGTTAAAAGGCTATTTGTTTGTGAAGAAAAATCTACGGAGAGGGTAGACAAGACATATGCCACTTGAATGTTAAAAGGTCAAAGTTGTTTACCAAATTAAGTGGAGTAAGAGGCTTAGGTGTAGTAACGCGGCAACGGCGTTGGCCGGCGTTACTACACCGCTCGGCGGCGTTGCCCAACGGCGTTGGGTCCGGCGTTGGCCGGCCCACACACGTTGGGGTGGATTTAAAAAAAAAAAATCATTTACCCTCCAAAACGGCTATGTACTAGTTTTAATTTTCCCTTTTATTTTTAAAAAGTTACCAAACACCCCCTAACGGCTAGTTTTATTAAAAAATTTTTTTTTTAATTTACAAAACAGCCCCTAACGGCTATATTTAAAAAAAATATATTTCATTTTACCCCCCTCACACAACTCATTATAAATACTTCAATGCCTCTATATTATTTTCTCACAAAAAAAACATACATTTACAACAAAAAACACTACAAACTCTTTCACAATAAATAAAAATCGAACCGTTTTTGATATCGATGAGGAAACCGTTTTTGATATCGTTTATGAACCATATTTGGCGCGAAGTTGAAGAAGCATCGGAAGAAGATTAGTCGCTGGGGCGTATTTTTTTATTTTTTTTTAATTTCGATATTTTTTTAATGTGTTTTTTTTTAGTATTGTAATGTGTATTTGAATTTTATGAATGAAATGGTTAGTTTGTTAAAAGAATGAAATAATTGTTTAGGGGGTTTTATGAAAATAAAGAGGTGAGTGGTGTTATTTGGTGTTATAATTAGGGGAGTGGTATTGGTGTTGGTGTTATGCTGATGTGGCGCTGACGTGGCAGCAAAAACTTGGTGTTTCTAATGCTACAACCACATAATATTTACAAAAAACTTTCCACAAAATGAGGTGTAACAATATGATTTGGCATGAAACAAAGACTTAGTGAAGGAATAAGGTATTGATTGGTCCAAATGTCTTGCCACATGATTATATGGATATTTTTTTGTAAAAATTATGTGGTTCTAGCAATTCTCAATTAAGTGGCTAAATATATGTCACTTAATTAGCCTTTTATAGCGAAGAGGGTAGTTTTAATAGGTATATTAATTAAGAGGGACTAAGGTTAGGGTCCACATTCTCTAATCAATTTATTTGTTTCTCGTACTTTTGTTCTAATATTCTTTCTAGAGTCTCTATCAATGTTTTAAAACCCGGTTTTTTAATTGACCCGGTTTAGTAGCCGGTTCACCGGGTCGCCGGTTCAACCGGTTGAACCGCCGGGTCAAACCGGTTTTATACATTTATATATATTTTTTATAGTATATATTGTTGTATTTCCACACTTATATATGTAGAAAAATTTGTCACACCAATTATTACCGCATATAGCAAAGTGTAATCATTATAATTTTACACATTTTTAAGTGTGGACATTTAACCTTAAAAATGTGGCTAATTCAACTAATTTTTTGTAGTGATATCGAAGCATAGTACTTTAAACAGCGTCAAGAAAGTGCACGGAAAGATGTCGAACGTGCTTTCGGTGTTCTCCAAGGACGTTGGGGACTTATTCAACAATCGGCCCGTGCATACGAAGTCAACACATTACGTAGAATCATGTATGCTGGTATCATAATGCATAACATGATTTTAGAAGATCAAAATATGTCGGTTGTTGACTGGAAACATGTGTATTCTAATCCTGCAAGGTCACTGCAAACAGTGTGGATCGATCGATGGCAAATCCCCACGTCGGTGAAAGCATAAAGAAATAAGAGCAAAAAAAGATACGCACATTAGTCTCCAAACAAAACCTTATGAACCATATTTGGCGGCGAAGGTTGAAGAAAAGCTCGGAAGAAGATTAGTCGAGCGGGTTATTTTTTTTTATTATTTTTTTAATTCGGTATTTTTTTTAATGTGGTGTTTTTTTTAGTATTGTGATGTGTATTTTGAATTTTATGAATGAAATGGTTTAGTTTTTGTTTAAAAGAATGACAATGATTGTTTATGGGGGTTTTATAAAAATAAAGTGGTGAGTGGTGTTATTTGGCGTTTATGGATTTGGGGAGTGGTGTTGGTGTTGGTGTTATGCTGATGTGGCGCTGACGTGACAGCAAAAACTTGGTGTTGCCAAGTTATGATACCTGATGCTCTAAGAGGATAAGTTTTTGCTATTTTTAATCATTACAATACATACATTTACCATTGTACAGTAGAAGGTACAGTGCTTCTACTGTACAATGGGCTCTCACTTTGGGCCTGGGCTCCTATTTTGGGCCGGCCCAATTATTATATTTTTTTTATTTTTTTTTATTTTTTGGCACAAAATAGAGGGAAAAAAATATTACAAAAGTACCGATTCAACTTTAAAATAATCGACATAGTCACAAACGTACAACTTTAGATTGCATTAAACGGTGTCATTTAAAAAAAACCTCATATAGCAAAAAAAAAAAACAAAGCTTTAAATATGAGGCCCAACACATAAGCACATATAAAAAAACAAACTATTAAACATGATAAACAAAATAAGAATTTTGCAAAAAAACTAAAAAAATTAAAAAAAAAATTTACCCGCACTTGGCAACAACGCGGCGGTACTTAAACTCATATAATGAAAAAAAAACAAATTATTAAACATGATACCGAAAAAATAAACCCGCACTATTAAACATGAGACCGGAAAAATAAACCCGCACAAAAAAAACATATAACAACGAAATAAACCTTTAAACATGAGCCCAACACATAAGGCTATATAAGAAAAAAAGAAACTATTAAACATGAGACCGAAAAAATAAACCCCGCCACAAATAAATAATAAATAATTAATAATAACAATAGCCCACAACAACGCGCGAAAAATTAACGTCCCGCAGCAACACGCGGGTAATCCTGCTTGTTCTAAAACAATTATAAGCGTTGTTACTATCGAAACAGATATGTATGTATCAAGGAAAATATAAACTTTTCTTAAATTCTAGAAATTGACTTTTCCGAAGATAATGCAATATGGAGTACACTTCCTAAAGTGTAAACTGGGCACATGGTAAGTATGGGACGTATTCACACACATCATATCGCATTATTTTGATGTCACGTTCATAAAAATCATTTGAACATGGAAGCGACACGTTTTTGGAAACCGATCGAATAAAAACAATTTTATAAGAAAATGAAACACAACAATTCAAGTGAGAAATGAGTTGATTTCTCAGCGAGTTTATAGTAATGTTTTTATGTTAAAGTTTGGACAAAATACCTAAACATTTGGTTTTATGTATCTTTCAGGTATCACAACCTGAATCATATCATCATATATAAGCATATTTGATTAACTAACGTATGTTGTATGTTTGTATTTCTATAAGAAAAAAAGTTTGCATGGATTTTTTTTCTATGAAAATATCAGGAACAATAATCATCCGAATCAAGGTTTTGAAGATCAGAATCCTCTTCAAGCTCGTTTACGATTGACATGATAAATTTTTTTTCATAATGTTTGTAAACTTTGTTGTCAATTTACGTCAAGACTTGCCGTACAAATTTTTTTTTTGAACGGCAGATTTTATTGAAACAAAAAGACTACATAGAAGTAGAAATTACAAGTAAACAAGATGCGGGTGTTTTTTAAGCCAATCCACCTAATCTCTAAAAAGATTTTTACATCTATGTTTACACCAAATAGAAGGATAACGGGTGACTACCTCCTCAAATTATAAGCGCCTTCGAAGGGACAGAGCCGAACCAAAAAGGCTTTTGTTACGGAAATTCAATTGTTACCGCAACTAGACCATAACAAACGCCTTTGAAATAAACTCTTTATGTTTAGATGAAGTACGGTACTCAACAAATCCCCCCCTCACCCCCCCACCCACCCCCCCCACCCCCCCCCCAATTTTAAAACCATTCATTCATAAGAGGAATGGTTCCCATCACGACATCAATCTCCCACCAAAGCAAAAACCTTGCGAAATATTCTCTATCCCCCCCCCTAGATATAGGGCAAGTAAAAAAAATATGGCTAGATGATTCCACATTCTTTTCGCATAAAGGACATAGAATTGACTCAATATCCATGCCTTTTTTTAGAGATGTTCAACCGAGTAGATAAGATGTTCAACTTAACTTTCCAAGAGTGAATATTGACTTTAATAGGTTGTGTGGTGATATTTTGTTGTTGTTTTCGATTTGACAAGCAAAAGCAATACTAATATACTCCCGTAGATGAATAGTTATATTTGTTTTGTGTATTTTGTATTTATTTTCAAAAAATTGCAATATTTAATGAATCAAATAAATGGATGGTAAATACCGAGTAAGAGCAATCCTTAAGAACAACACAAAAGCTCGTAACTTTTTTTTAACCTTGATTTATGATTTTTTTGGCTAACTAATTTATAAGCTATGAACTTATCGTCATACAAACCAGGTAAAGCCTTTTCAATCCAAAGTTGTTTTCATCTTTCAGGAATTGAACTTCAAAAACCCCTCACACATTTTAACGGTATTAGTCACAAGGCTATACTACTAAGCCAACCATTAGTGGTTAAAAAACACGTATTTTTTCAAGCATTCTGCTACTATTACGAGTCAATAACACTTTAAAGGCACCAATCGATGGACCGAGCTCATTTGAGTCACAAATTTATCAGATATGTAGCATTGATAACAAGCTTGAAATATAAACGAGCCAAGCTCACCCGATTATACTGAATTCAAACTTAGCTAACTAGAAAGCTTGAAGCTAAAGCTCGACTCATTTTATTTGCTACCCTATTTCTGGCATTAGCTTAGAGTATTAACTTAGCATAACTTTTTCTTAAGGTTAAGGAGATATGTTTGTCTTCTTACCTTCTATTGTACCACAAGACAACAATTAGAAGATGTAAACAAGTTGGTTTCCCATATTCAAATCTGACACAAAAAACACCTCACCCAATCAAATAAAAACGTCAACACTTCATTCGCAAGGGCAATCTTGATCATTTCACACATACCTTTCCTCATTACTATAACTTATCTACAAAGAAAAAAATCAAACCCACCTCTCCCAACTTTATATAAATCCACCTTCTCATTTTACTTGCACAACCTTTTTCATATCTTTTCATTTCATATCACATATTGATCTGTTTTTACAAAACAAAACCAAAAGTTATATATGGGTTCGGATGCTAACAAGATGAACGATGGTACGAGCTACCAACCAACCGAACCGTCACCTTGTACCAACGGTTGCGGGTTTTTTTGGAACAACAGCCATCAAACGGCTATTGTTCCAAATGTTTTCGGGACATTGGTGTTCATCGAGGAATCGAAGCCTGCGGTTACGAACTGGTGGACCGAAGACGCTTTCCTTCGCATGTTCCAGTTCTGAACCGGTTCAGCAGCTGACAACAACTGTCTCAGCTGAAGAACCGGTTCAGGTTAAGAAAAAAGAAAAAGTGTCGAAAAATAGGTGTTCGACATGCCAATAAAAAGTTGGTGGCATTGCGACTTTATGTGTAGGTGTGGTGATTATGTTTTGTGGGGCACCACAGTAATCCTGAAGGAACATGATTGTGCGTTTGATTTTAAGAAAGTGGTAAGGAGTGGTATTCTTAAAGCGAACCGGTTGTGAAAGCTGAGAAGGTGTGGAATATACGGATTTGGAGTGTGTTGAACCCAGGTTCTGAAAGTGGGTGTTTGAGTTGGATGTTTGATTTTTTTTTTATTTTTAGATTTTTTTAATTGGGGTTTGTGGTTGAATTTGGAAGTAACGTGTGAAATAGTAATGGGTTGTTGTTTTTATCGTGTTTGATTATGGTTGCTGGTGAATTTATGGACTTTCTAAATTTGTTTGGTTTACGAGTTTCTTTTGATTTCTTAATTATGATAATAGAATTGAATGTCTTATAGAAAACACTTTCTCTCTCTAAGATATTCTCTCTCAAGTGTTTCTCTCTCTAGAAACTAGCCAGATCTAAGAATCGACCCCGTGTTATGATATAGGATATACCACAGTATCCGATAATTATCGTCTACAAATTTACAGCATATAATTTGGTTGTTTGGATTACACATTTTATTTTCATACCTGAGGTTACTTACTGGGTTGTCTTAAAAACTCCTAGTAACATCTTGTCCAAACACCCAATATCCAATGATAGCTACGGGAAAGTAACACATGGTATTGACAAAATAAGCTCCCATAGCGCTTTTCCACATTGCTACTCTTGACGGTTTTCCGGGTCTTGAAGGGATGGTGGCTTGGATTTCAAGTGCGACTGCATGTCCTGCATACGCAAATGAAATCGGACCCAACGCATTCAATATTCGTACTATTTCCAAAGCCTTAACGTATGCTTCCTGGAATTAATCAAGTAATAAGAAAATAAAAAACTAAAAGGGTTTCAAAGATAGTAATTCAATTGATAATGTACCTTTACCTTTATTGTTTGCATTTAGTCCACAGTGGCTCCTACATTTCATGCTAGCCGAGTCCTTTGCACCTTGATTTCCTTAATCCAATCACCAAATATGATGATTTAATAACACTCTCTTAGCCTAGTGGAGCAAATGTTAAAATTTTGTTTTTCATCCTTTTCTTCTCTTCAATGTCCATACTTTTAAGTGAACATACCGGATAGTCGAGCACTCCACATGCTATCAAAGACGACGTGCGGGACAGATTAATATGCAGCGGTGATGGATCCAAACCTAAACCCCCATGAAACTAACAAAATCAATAATATTTTGTATAATATATTATGCAACATATGTGTAAAACAACATCGTAAATAGATGTGTTCTAGTTTAACATCAGTCCTTCTGCTATTAACTTATTTCTATTTTGTAGTTTGGTAAACCTTGGTTAACCTTTTCATACATTAACGGATTAGTGAACACCGGTACATGCTCTATTTGCTTTAGTAGATAGAAGTACCTATTGATCGATTATGGAGCACAAAGTTCAATATCTGCTATATTTCTATGGGACATGACCCCAACGTTGACTTCCTGAGTCAATCACTTTAATTGGTTTTGAGATGAGATTATAAATATAGGGGTTTATTCTCATTACTTATTACATCCATTGCACACAACCAAAACACAATAACATAAATCCATAACTCAATTACCCAAAAAAATACCTAAAACCCTAAATCTATTAATTAAAATATTAAACCAAAAACATACCTTTGATTAACCCAAAAAAGAAGAGTATTATTATTAAAGTTTTGATCTCTTATAAATGAACTGCCGGGCATATTTTTTTGGTCGTCAATCGCGGTGGTCGGGTGGTGGTGCCAGGGGAGAGGTATGTAGGATGGGTGGGTTATTTAGGATGTTAAGAGCGGAGGGAGTGGTTGGCTGTTAGCCTGGCGCCAAGCCTTCTCGGGCCATGGCTAACAGCCCACTCGCAACTTATTTTTTTTTTAAAGTATCCGTTGGAGGACCGTTGGGGGACGCGGTTTTTCAAAAAAATACCCCCAAAACCCTAATTTTACCCCTTTAAAAATCCTATAAATACCCCCTTATTATTTCATACTTCACACACACTTTCAATACATCTTCTACATCAATACTTCTCTTTTTTCTTTCAAATATGGATCAAAATAATCTCAACGATTTCGACCCAACCGACACATACGATCATTATGATGCGATCTTTCAACCCGACTATGATCGATATATGCGGGATTATGAGTCGTATCAACATTATGTGGGTTTGTGTGAGCAAGAAGCCGGGGGTTCGAGTGATGGTCCAAAGAGGAGGAGGACATACATATATCGTGAACGAGAAGAGGCGGAACAAAGGCTAATCGACGACTATTTTGGCGACGACGAGTATGAACCTAAATATCCTGAAGAAAAGTTTAGGCGCAGGTATCGTATGAGCTCTAGACTTTTTAATAAAATACTCAACGATATCTTAAGTTATGATGTGCAACCCCTGCCTGAGTACTTTAGTTATTTTAGATCACGGCTCGATGCGACCGGTCGTAATAGTATTGGTTCTATTTTAAAGTGCACATCCGCCATACGCCAAATGGCGTACGACACTTCACCTGATGCATTTGATGAGTATTTGCAAATTGCTGAACGTACTTCACGAGAATGCTTAGATCACTTTACTAAGTGCATTCACGTTTTATATTATGATAAGTTTTTAAGAAGGCCAACTGCAACTGATATTCAAAAAACATATGAATTGCACGAAGAAAAACATGGACTCCCGGGAATGCTCGGGAGTATCGATTGTATGCATTGGGATTGGAAAAACTGCCCAAAGTCGTTACATGGGCAGTTCAAAAGGAGTACTAATAAATACCCAACTCTTATGTTAGAAGCTGTTGCTGATCAAAATTATTGGATTTTTGGCATGCATATTTTGGGGTTCCTGAGGCGAATAATGATTAAATGTGTTTATATGGGCTCCCCAGTTATTTGATGATAAATTGCTGATAGAGCTCCAGAATCCGTATGTTGTAAAACGGGCATACAATAAAGGAAAATGTTTAACTATTTAGCCGACGGTAATTATCCAACAATGAGTCTACGTTGTCAAAACCTGAAGTTTAAGAAAGTCAAGAACTGCAAGAAAAAGATATTATAACAGTCATTTTGAGTCCTACAAGGTCCATGGGTAATTATTACACAAACCCGCGGCGTGCAATGCAAATCAACATCCTCAAGAGAATCATGTATTGTTGTATAATTTTACATAACATGATATTGGAAGACGAGGGATTTGAAGTTAACTTGAGAGAATGGTTGTAATCCAGCATCACGAACATTGATATATATGCAAAACTGGTCGAAAGATGTGTCATAACATGTTAGCGAAGACAAAAGAACTTCGCGATAGGAAAACGCACATCGATCTTCGACAAGACCTTGTGGAGCATCTATGGAATAATGATGATGAGTAGTTTGTGTTTTTATTTATGTAATGTTTAATTTTATTCAATATTTAATTTTATGTAATGTTTAAGTTTTATGTTATGTTTTAATTAAATAAAATTTAATTTAAGTTTATTAAAAAAATTTATTTAAAAAAAATAATAAAAAGATATTATGGCACCAGAATTCTGGTGTCAAACCAATGCCACTGAATTCTGGTGCCATAGCATTTCTGGTGCCAAACTCCCTTTTGCTGATGTGGCACCACTTTTTGAGTTTGGCACCAAAAGTTTGACACCACCACTCCCAGTGCTCTAATACCGATTATGTATTGAAAGTTTGATAGCATTTAACTTTTGGCCCTTGTAGTTTTAAAAAATCAGCCCCGCTTTTTTAAAGGTTTTTTTTATTACATTTTTTGCACATATAGTTTTTTGTGAGTTTTTCAGTGTAGACGGATTTTTTTTAATTTTGACTAATTGAAAGTCAATTTTGACTTCTTATTAACCAATCATATCGCACGATTTTGCCTACGTGACAAAATCAAGCGTTTTTATTAGTCCAATTTTTTAATTCATAAGATTCAATTTGATAGAAAACTCTGAAATGATGTAATTTTTTTATTATATAAATATAAAAGATTTGAAATATTTTAAAGTGCTAACTTATATTTCACACTTGCACAAGACATAAATCATAATTTTACCAAACTTTTAAATCAAACTAAAGTAACATATATTTGTTGGTAACGCTTGTAAACTTGGATAAGAAATTGGTCAATGTTCCATGTGAAAGTCAACAACCAAATTATTTTCTTGGAAAAAGATTCTCTCAAGTTGTGGTCAAACATGATTGATCATGTTATGTTTTTTGTAAGGGAAAATAAATAAGTGGGCCCTTGATTTTCATTAAAAGAAAAAGTTGTATACATTTAACTAATTTGTGATTGGTGAACATGATGTATCATGTTTGACTCAACTTGAGATGATTCTAATCCTATTTTCTTATCGTGAAGTTTCATCTTAACTAGTTGTTTACTTGTAAGTTACATAAATTATTTTTGTATATTTTTAAAAATATGGCAAAGACACAACATAGTAATTGATGAACATTCGACTCATCTATACTGCATTATAAAATATTTGATACTTCCTATAAAAATAAGTCTTAAGATTTTAAGACCAAAAACATTAGTATAAAAGGAAAATTAGAAAATTAATGTAAAATCTGTTAAGTCTCATTTAAAACATATAGTAACGGCCATCCAATATGATATATTTTAATGGAATTGTTTATAAAAAAAAACTCATTAAACTTATAACCACCAATTTAATGCTAGAATTTTAAAAATAAAATCGCTAACCATTTACATTTTTAATAATTTAGACGTTCTATTTTTAAAAAAACATATATCTACTACTTTATAAAGTATTTGATACATGCTAAATAAGGAAAGTTTAAAATGAAAAAAATTAGTTCGCCACGAAAATAGTCGTTGGGTATCTGTCGCCGCATTGCGCGAGTACCCTCCTAGTGACACAAAAATATGTCAATTCAGATGATTAATTTGTAGTCATAACATGTAACGATTTTACATAATCAAGTTTCACAAATCAAAACTATAATTTAAATGTCGAATGATATGCAAAATGGGTATCATCGTATGGATTGCATTAACTTATGTCTTAAGTAACACGATAATAGATTTTTCTTTATAATCCATAAACTAGCTTATAAACCTGTGATAAATCACGGGTGGCTTATAAAAAGTTTCAACAGAGAATTTAAGTGGTCAAAGAAGAAAATGTTACTAAATTCTTAAACAATAAGTGATAACATGAAGGAAAAAATTGAAGTTAACCTTACAAATAAATAAACTTTTGTATATCATTACATAATGTTATTTTTTCTGAAATGATTAAACAACATCGAACATTTGGTTAACCTTACAAAAAAAGGGTGTTTAAATACTCCATCCGTCTCATAATTATAGTTCACTATTGACTTTTGAGGTCTTTATTTTGCAACTTTGACCTTGAATATTATTGTTTGTGTTATATAAAATTGAGTAAACTGCAAAAATCATCCCTGTGGTTTGTAGTTTGTGGCACTAATCATCCCTAGCCGATACTATTGGCACTAATCATCCCTGCGTGGCAAATGTCCGGCAAAAATCATCCTTATTGGGGATGATTTTTGCAAAAAGTTTAACAAAAAGGTTTGCAAAAATCATCGCTCTAGGGATGATTTTTGTCTAACGTTTAACCACTCAGGGATGATTAGTGCCAACAGTAATGGCTAGGGATGATTAGTGTCACAAACTACAAACCACAGGGATGATTTTTGCAGTTTACTCTATAAAATTTGATGCAAAATATATGAATAGATTGAGTTTTAAATATATTTTTCATTGGTATAGTTTTCATCAAGTATTATATAACACAAACAAAAATATTTAAGGTCAAAGTTAAAAAATAAAAACCTCGAAAGTCAATAGTGGACTATAATTATGGGACGGAGAGAGTAACTTAATAGTGATATGGGATAAAAGATGTGACGACAAAAACATTGAAAGGCAGGGAATAATTGACGAAAGGGAAGCTCAAAATTGAACGGACTTAACAATTACAACCTTGGCACACTTAATAGAGGTATGATGAGAGTTAAATGCCTCATGCGGGTATAATCCGTAATATCAACTGTCAGACCTCAACAAACACAGTGTAATCAGGTGAATCGTCTTGTTTCTATTCACCACCACCAAATGAAACCTAATTTAGCCTGAATACCTGCTCAACATTAATCATTAAAGTACTATAACATGCCTGTAAATACCTATTTGTAGCAGCACGTTTAACAACCAGTTTGCTTATACGTATAACTTTCGCAAAAACCACCTGCAAGCACAATTTAACGGTGACATGAGGATAAAAGATGTGACGACAAAAACATTGAAAGGCGGGGAATAATTGACATAAGGAAAACTCAAAATTGAATGGACTTGAAAAAAAGAAACCTACAAAAATAACATTGCCTTGAGTAACTTTAAATAGGTTAATTTAATGACATTAAGTTTAACACTGACCTAGGGAGGCCACCCTCTACAGGGTAACCATTTCTGCTAAAATCATGGCTAAATAGGTTAATTTGAGAGAAACATGTAACTTTTGCATATGGTTGAGTTCCCACACTCTTTTTGTTAGCTGCTGGTCCAATCCTCATTGATTTGGTTGAGCACAATCTTCCATTCATTTTAGTCGTAGCACGTATTTTCTCACTCTTATCTCTAAACTTCACAAAACCATAACCTTTTGTGTGTCCTGTAAGCCTATCAGTTACAACCTTGGCACTCTTTAACAGAGGTATAATGAGTGTTAAATGTCTCCTGCAGGTTTAATCCGTAACATTAGTTGCCAGATCCTCAACAAACACAATGTAATCAGGTGTATCGTCTTATTTCTTTTCACCACCACCAAACAAAGCCTAGTTTAGCCTGAATCCCTGCTCAACAATATGCATCAAAGTACTATTATATGACTGTAAATGCCTTTCTACAACATCATGGTTAACACGCTTCACGAATTTAATAATAAAGTAAGCTAAACATCCATAGAGTGACACAAAGCTCAAATTAGTAAGAGTAATGGACTAAGTGTACGTGCACGACCTATGCTTTATGAACTTGATGATGTTGAGTCCTTATCTTATATTGCATGCCTCATTCTTATCATGACATATGTATGTCCGAGATTCATGAAGATAAGCCAGAAAGTCAAAAGGAGGACTTTTACATACGTATTGTTATGTTTCATTTTTTATGTGTTAGTAAATTTCTTAACTTGATATTAACGGGTTGCTAAAAGAACTTAAATGTATTTAGATCAGCTTGAATGAAAACTAAACATCTTTATAATAAAAAAGTAGAGTTATTAGCATTGTTGTAATACTTTATATTGTCAACCATTTTGACATACGATAATAAAGTACTTTATAAAAGTACTAACATGTTTTAATAGACCCATGTGTTATATAAATGACCATATTTAAAATTCATCTAATGGTCTTAATTTGGCACTTAAACTACGCATCTGGTCCTAAACCATTATGACTATAAAAGATAAAGTAACAAAGTTTGTACTGATTAAAGAAAAAAATAAAGTATTTGAGTTACAAACATACAACTAAACAATTGCACTCCGTGAAGCATAGGGTTTTTGTTGTTAGTGCAGATTGGAACCCACCTTTTGATGGTTGAGCCAAATCAACAAATGTGGCTTATAACCTATTGAAATATTATAGCCATATAAGATATGAGTACATCAAAACATTCTTTCCATGTTCAGTAAGAAGAGCTTCTGGAGAAAAAGAATTAACCAACCCGTAGCATATTCTAAAAATGAACCATTAAGATTCAAAAAGGATTTCCGTTGACTATTAATAAATATAGTTCCAAGCCGGAATTATAAAATAGTTTTAACCTTTCATACAAACACATTCAACTTTTAAATTTACACCATATGCACTGCAATAATGAATTTGAAATATGTTGAAAGACCATGATTCTATAAAAAGATACAAAGATATCATACCATCTATCTAAACTTCTTTTTAGACATTTCATCAAACACGCTTCATGCACTCGTTAAATCCATTCGATATACTAAACATCATCATAAAATAACTGTTGTTATCAACGTCAACATCAAATTCACATAAAATGTCTGAATCGATACATTTCAAAAAACAAAAAAATTATGGAATGAAACCATTTAAAAATAAATATACAGGGAAGCACCTTCAAGTTAATTTGTCAACTATCGTGTTCAATCTTCAATTAAACAATAGCCATCATAAGCTTGTCGTTATATTGGAAGACAATAGAGAATTAGAGATGAAGATATATACCTTTATGAATAGCCTTTAATTATGAATCAGAACCCTAATTTTAGGTTCTAAGCTTTGCACTGTATATGAATTCGATCATAGAAATGAAAAAACCCTCAAATTTACATACTTTAGATTTCTATGATGGTGAAGGATTTATAATTAAAATTAAAAGTATACGAGGGAAGATTGAAAAGCATCATTAGAGAAAAACTTTTCATCAGAAACTAAAATGAGAGAGTAAAGTGGAATTACACGTGGAATTATTGACGTGGCTTAAGTGACGAGGAAGAGTTGCCAACATGGATTAAGTGACGTGTAGTATTTTCAAAAAAACCTTTGTTTATTATATATATAGATTAGAACTCGCATAAAACGATTACTAGAATCTTTATTTAGATGCTTCTAATAAACTTATGAAACAACGAGGATTACTCATCAACCATAAAGACACAAACCTCATGTAGTTCATGGACTTATATATTAAGCAACACGTGACTTTACGTGTTTAACTTAAGAAAAATCTGAGGACCACATACGAGAATTTAGAAGTGTGTAAAAAATGATCATTAGAATCTTTGAATGCTTTAGATAAACTTACTTATTACTACTATTATACAAAGATTGATTGTTTGACCATTCTCATTAGCTACAGTAACTATTAAAAAATATTTTCCATCCTATTTTATTCTTCATCTCTACCAACCGACTCCTCATTCTCCTTGCTTTGTTGCATATCAAAACACGTAGCTATCATCCTGAGGACATATGTTTCTTTATCCCCATATCCAGCACAACTGCTTCTCTTTTTCTCTCCCAAAAAATTCCAACCTCCCAACAATCAAAAACTCACACTGATTCATGTCTTTTTCCCCTAAAAACTATTCTTTAAACCTTACAAGCTCG
>BQNB010154932.1:3840-15456 GCA_026074375.1 Tanacetum coccineum | reverse complement strand
TCCTTTAAGCTTAAACATGTAACTTTATATAGAGACTTAACACGTAAAGGTTTCTTTTTGTTAACTTCATAGAGTTTAAAAAGCTTGTTATCAGCATGAATGGTCATTGATTTTTTCCTTATACGAGTTATTTGTGCATTTTATATGATTCCATGGACGCCATTCACCGCTTACCTTTGAAGTATTTAAATTTATGTGTAAATTCAGATGAACAGAAAAAAGTTGAAAGCGAAGTTGGCTGCTGAATAAGCCAGGTGCTTCATATCTATAAGCTGCCCTGTAGCTGTTCATGGGCGATACTAATGAGAGCAAGGGCTTAAATGGTCGAGAATCATAATGTGATTGATGCTTGCATTGCAGGAATGCTTGATCTCTATTTAATTAAAGGGCAGCAACACCCAAACGTAATTAAAGGGCAGCAACACCCATTTAATGCATCCTTTATCAGAATTGAGAACTCCTGAAGAAGTTTCAGCTGCAGAAAATGGTATAGGGGAAGTTAATAATAAAGAAATTAAAGGGGAAGTTAACCCGAATGCGGTGGAGCAGTCCTCCAAACCTGTCACTGCAGGCTTGATAGAAGCTGAAGAGTTGGAAAGCTATATCGCCATCAGAGGAGCTGTATAAGAAAGCTAGAGAGTTTGATTCTAAGATCATTGATTTTGAGACTGCTACCAGGAGGCCTTACTTTCATGTTCAAAAATTGGCATAATTGTCTTGATTTTATCGAAGGAGGTGGTGACTTCAATAAGGTAAATTGAGTGTTCGTTATCAAAATGTTTGAATTTTTATATTTGGTTTGTGCGTTTAGAGTACTTGTTATATATTGATTTACGGTTAAGTAATATCTGCTGCTCATATGATTTATTGGCTAAACTGGTTGGATGAAGCATGTAATTAAAACCCGACCAGCCCATTTTACGCACCTATGTATGGTTGTCATACATAAATAAAATAAGTAAATATCTTCAATACATGTTTCTGCTTATATATTCTGCAATTTAGATTTGAAGTTGGTTATATGGAGAGGATTAAGGTCATGCGTGTCGCTTTTTAGGTAAATATCTTCAATACATGTTTCTGCATATATATTCAGCAATTTAGATTTGAAATTGGTTATATGGAGAGGATTAAGGTCACGCGTGTCACTTTTTGATCATACGACGTCATGATTTTTCTTTGTTTGACACGTGTTGGGCTGCTTATATGGCAAGTTTAGATCCACCAGAACCCATAAACAAAACAGAATTACTAAGTAGTATATCAATAGGATTTGGCGACGATACAAGCCTTAATAAGCTTATCAGTATACAAGCTATTTTAATAAGCTGTTTGGACCGGCCTAGCTATTTGAACTTTAAAGAGATGTTGTTGCTTCTTTGATTTAACAAGTTCAAAGTAAATCCAAAAAGATCTCGAGTATTGAGTTTTAATACTTCATAAGCTGTTAAGTTGTTATCTATGATTGGGCTTTGAGTATATTGTTTAAGTGCATAATACATAATATGCCTCCTGAAATTTGAGTCTCTTTACATCAAACGTAATTCAACAACGCAATTGACATTAGATTATGGTTTTTTTGTGATGTTTTGTCAAATTCTAATCATCTGTAGAGAGTATATCCAAACACTCCTTACATGACCTATGTATAGTTCAAGCGGTCACATGAATTCACAATATGGTTTTAATACTCATTAGGCCATCCAGACGCTGATGTAGTTTGTTTCAATGCAAACTGTTAAGATAGTCCAAAGGTAGTCTAAAAGTATGTCGGTGTGCATAACATTATTTTTACCCGTTACCTAAACCGTTCATATTTATATCTCATTTGAAACACATTTCTGGGGGATCACAACAACGATACCTTAATGTTGAATTGATTTTTGTAGATAGCTAATATTTTTAACACGTGATGGTCATGTTCTATAAAAGAGAAATCGGATAAATAATCCATGTATATCTTTTTCCCTATTAAGAAAGATGGACCGAGGGATATGCTTGAAGTTTTTCATTCAGACCATGCTTTATTTATTGGGAAGTTTGAACTTGATTATGGGAAATTGGACGAGGTATGGATACCCAAGTTTATTCTTATGAAAGAAATGGGATTGACGATGCCTTTTAAACAAATGAAAAAAAAACTCAGCAGGATCCTTGGTTCTAGATGTCCATATAACAATATGCTTAATGTGTTACAAATAATTCAATTTTCATTTATTTAAGTTGATGAAAAAGGAACATGTTTCACTTATTTTGATTATAATGTTTTAATGCATCGTAAATGTTTACTTTTAAGAGACTACTAATTCCTTAACTCACCAATTATGTGTCTTTTCCCAGGTTTATAAATTTCGCTCATGGAGAATCGTTAAGCAACTACTACCTTGCTTCTTTGACGTTGGAATTTAACGGAGATGGCAGAAAAGTCCTTGAAATCTCATGTTTGTAATTCCAAGTCGCAATAACCGCGCAACTTTCACTTTCTATGCAAGTAGTTTGGACCAAACTCTAAATTTATTTATTCCAAATTTAATACAAATAACTTTAGCAGGTTGTCACTCTTAAACCAATTCAATTATATGTTTTTACAGGTTAGTCAAGTTCAAGCATTTCCCTTCTACAGTTTGCATTTGATTCCACCAGTCATGGAAACTATGAGGAAGCTATGAGTAGAACTTTATATTGTATGTTTTGTACCGTTAATGTTAAGTATGTGCGTAACTAATCCGCTGCATACTAATGTATGCACGCACACATTTCTACTAATATGAATACTTGCTAAAAATATACATTGTGTATGATTATATATGTTAATCTTAGCCAACCCATTTCGAAATAATCAACAACGACGCCCATCAAACGTCCCGCAGCGAAGCGCGGGCCTACCTAATCGTTAGTTTATCATCTGTGATAATTCATGGACAAAACATACAAACATTCTAGTTACAAATTACTTGATTATCACAAGTGATAATACATTAAAATGACCAATATATCCAAGTCACAAACCAATTAACACAAAAGATTTTGTTGCATATACTATTCAACAAAGTTTTATATTCACCTTTAAGACTATCAATATTCAGTTACATTAAATATATAACCAACAAGTTCCATATTAAATAATTGAAAAAAGTACATGTTAAATTTTGTACACAATGATGCAGACTTAGATACTTTTGAGTTATTTGAATATATCTTACATTATATATAACAGGATAAAACAATGTCACCTCATGCAACTTAAATGCCACATAATCATCAAAGAATGCCACCTCACCCTAATTCTTAATCACAGCCCGCACCTATTAAAGACATAGCATTTTTTAATCCTTATAGGCGCCAAGAAAGCCACCTAAGCATTTGTTTAATCCCAATCAACATTTGTGAAATTGTGGAAATAAATTCGGAGTAAAAATACTATGGCAAGGATCGAACTCGGGTTAATGCTATAATATGCAAATGCCTAAACCACTAGAGCAGTACCCGGATTTATGATGGTGTTTGGAAAAAAAAAACCAATAAACATACACATGTCATTATGAAAGCATATCAGTTCCTAAATTAACGCCAATTACGTTTTTAAAAAAACCCTTCATACCAAAAAAAATCAGTCGGTCATTTAGCTTACAAAAATTCAAAATCATCATTCATTAATACTTATGGAGAAAGCCATACCATTTTTACGAGCAACTCTTCAATGCTAAATGATCAGTTTCTTCAATCATAAGCCATACTATGTATACAAATTCATATGGCAAATCTGTTTCATTGAACCCTTGAATCCATACCAGATTTTAATCACATCTTCATTCATCCTTTATTGCAAGTAAATCAATCATAATAATTCATTAGTATCATAGAGTTCATGGAGTTCCAACAACAATCTCACGCACATGAATTTGTTGTCTGGCCAAGGTAAGAGTTCTTGATGATATAGGTTTTTCATATTCTATTTTTCTATTATGAGTTATTGATGATTTATTGTGTGATTTATAATTAGATGTTGGATCTATGAACGCAGGTTTATGTTACATAATTTTTAATTCTGTTTTTGTGCTTTTTAAATTGGCTTCTTGAAATATATGTAAATATATGATGTTGATGTCTTTTTAAATTTGTGATTGTTGTAATCTTGCCAAATCTACATTGTGAGGGATGGGACGCCAAGTGGATCGGCATCATGGTGTGCTTTGCTCGGTACAAGGATCCAATCTGATTATCATTAGTGAATGGGTATGCTATATATTAACTCGCTAATTGTTCTTATGCAGAGATATCAAGAATAAGATAATTGTAGATGACTTTCAACGCATGGCTAAAGATTCACATATCATGTCATATGCTTTAGAAATGGTTGTTTTATCGTGGATGGTAAGTACACAGGTTCATATCCTCCCACCCCCCCACCCCCCTCCCCCCCCCCCCCCCACACACCCGCCCCCGCCCCCCCCCCCACCCTTTCCACTCACCCACCCACCCCACCCACCCCACCCCCACCCCTCCGCTCCCACCCCCCCACCCCCCACACCACCCCCCTCCCACCCCCCCCCCCCACCCACCACGTCCACCCCCTTCCCCCCCCACCCCCCCCTCCCCCCCCCCCCCCCCCCCCCCCTCCCCCCATACATATGTATCATTTTGTGGTAAGAATCAGATCACCATTTCATTCAAGTTACATAATTAATACTCCCTCCGTCCCAAAATTATTGTCTCCCGACAAAAAACACACAGTTTAAGAAAAGTGCATTTATTACTGCTTTCTCTCTCTTACTTTTTGACAGAATGACAGTTTTACCCTTAACTAATTAATTAAAGTCTTCTTTAAAGTTTGTAATATTAATTTCAAACAAGGGTAATATAGTAAACTTAATCAAACATTCCTATCTATTTTTAGTAGTGGACAAATAAATTAGGACATCCCAAAAAGGAAACATGGACAATAAAAATAGGACAGAGGGAGTAGGTGATTTCACATTTATTTTAATAATAAGTTATCTAATAGCTACATCTTTAGTTGTAAATTTATTTATTTTACACCTAACTGCTATGGTCACTTGACATCTTGATGTAGTTTTGAGGGATTCCGTAATGCCATTGTAAAAAAATTCAAACGAACCCATTATAAACACGCCACCAAGTTTTTATTTGCAGCCATGAATGATCTTGGTTTTCAAGTGTGTGTTTGCACTTTATATGTTATCAAATGTGTTTCATATTTTATTATCTTAATGGCTGATTGGTGACTGCTTTTGTCTATGCCTGTAACATGAAAAGCAAATAGTGACATATCCGTTGTGGTTGGGGCATTTCACCTTGTGGAGCCGGTTACAAGTTTGGCCACATAATATGTCGCATTTCTTCTATTCTCATTAGTATCATGGAGGGATTTAACAGTGTACATTTACGTTTAGCTTTCGTGGGACCTTTTTTGGTTAATGCCCATTCGACCCTTTTCATGTTTTCTTTAAAAGGGTTCATTTCTTTTCTCCTTTCCTTTTTCTATTCATTGTGTTATATAGCCGCAATTTGTTTTAATTTTATTTTTTCGTTGTGTAGGTATTTGAGCCATTGATCCAGAATTGGCGACTGTCATGTGTCAAACTCGAGCATTTAATTCTATATATACTAAAATTTTGCAAGTGCACATTGCAGTAAGTTTTCTCACTGAAGATATGTTCTTGCATTATTTATGTATTTATTAGGTTATGTCTTATAATGAGTCACTCACATTATAATTATACATGTGATTCTTAAATGATTTCTTGCATTTTTATGTATTTATTTACAAAAAATCTGTTATATACATGCAAGATCGCAATGTTGTGAATGCATGATCGTAAGAGAGTTAATGTCATTGTCATTGCTGCTACAAATTGACCGAATAAGATTAACTCAGCGTTTTTGAGACCAGGTATCATTTCTCAACTCTATGCGAATGTTCAAATGTGTGTCTTAAAGTTGGTTAAGTGATGGTGAGTTATCAAAAACTGGTAGTAATTAGGTTGTGATAAATTAGGCTGTAGAAGAATAGGATATGCTTTGAGGTGGGATCACCAATAATCAGATGTTTTACTCTTTGGAAGATTAATCAGAAAAGTGATATATAGATCTGAAAAAGGTAAAGAATGTGTATGAAATGGAAATAAAAAAGGTTTATGAAATTAACCTATACTGGCCCTTTGTAAGAGACATGCCTAAGAATTTAGTTTGGGCATTGGTGGTTTTGTTGGTTATTTTCAGCAGATATGTCACTGAAGGGCTTAACAATGCCAGTGTTTCGACAAGACCAGATGTCGTAAATATTGCATCAATATTGACTTTTAACTCTATCATTGGGAAAGTTGCAAAAATCGCTTTACAGGCTGCTATTGACGATGTGAATATTGATCCAACCATCCTTAGCGGAACCAAGATAAAAATCACTTTTCACGATTCCAATTACAGTGCATTTATGAGCATAATAGAGGGTAAGACTTTCTAACATTTTCTTGGTTTTTATGTGATACTTTTTCATTATAATTATTCAAATAAGGTATTACATTTTTATATTCTTGTGGGCTGTCATTTGTTTCTGATTATAACAGCTTTACAAGTTATGGAGACAGACAGTGTGGCTAGGCCCCTAAACAACTGTCTTAGCTCACGTGATTTCCCATGTGGCAAGTGAGCTTCAAGTTCCTTTACTGTCATTCACAGCCACAAATCCTACATTATCTGCACTTCAATATCCGTTCTTCGTTTGAACAACTCACAGTGATCTTTACCAAATGGCGGAGATATCAGACATAGTTAGATACTATGATATTTGATACAACATATAAGCAAGCTGATCCAAGCATTATCTGTAATTGATGATGTGAATGCTGATCTAACCATCCTTAGCGAAAACAAGCTGAAAATCACTTTTCACAATTCCAATTACAGTGCATTTATGAGCATAATGGAGGGTAAGACTTTCTAACATTTGCTTGGTTTTTTTGTGATACTTTTTTGTTATAATTATTCAAATAATGTATTACATTTTTATATTCTTGTAGGCTGTCATTTGTTTCTGATCACAACAGCTTTACAAGTCATGGAGACAGACAATGTGGCTTTAATAGGCCCCTAAAGTTTTGTCTTAGCTCACGTGATTTCCCATGTGGCAAGTGAGCTTCAAATTCCTTTACTGTCGTTCACAGCCACCGATCCTACATTATCTGCACTCCAAAATCCGTTCTTCGTTCGAACAACTCACATTGATCTTAAATGGCACTTATTAACCCAATGGCAACAAAAACAGACATAAGTGATGTTTTTTTTTCAGGTTGCTTTGATGGAATCAAGAGTACTATAATATCTGGTGAAGCAACAACTTAAATTATTGTTTTACAAATAAACCTCAGAGTTTGGGAATAATGGTGACAATAGTGCTGCACCTGAAGATGAGGAGGTATTTGAGGCTGAGAAGATTATAGGTATATGCTATGGTGATCCAAAAAAGATCAAAAAGTGTGAGTTATATCTAAAGGTAATTCTACTATGATACGGAATGTTAGGCCACCTTAAGTAATCTGTTTTAGAAATTTCTTGCATGTTATTTGGAAAATGCTCAGTATACGCATTTTACTATTTTTTATGTAACACCTCGGAAAATTTAGAACTCCTTGTCATTTTAAGCAAGAACATGTATCGCAAGCCATTTTAATTTTTTTTGCCACTTCCTTCCAATAAAAGTTATCCTTCAAGCGACATGCAATATTTTACGCTATTGAGAATTATAATAGCGCGTATAAATCGTCATTTTGTTTACAGATCAAAAAGGGGTACTTTAGAAAACGCGTAGCAATAAAAATCATATCTTCACGCCTTGCGAAACAAAGTCGTACGACTATATTATTATGTGAATTCGTCCATACTTTAATAAATTAAAACTATAAATGGACCAATATTTAGATATTACTAGATAAACAACATACTTTGACGTTTCATTACCTCAAAACTTTAATATACAAATACCTATCCAAGCCAATCAGTAGAAGAAAGATTCAAAATAGACGAGCCAACACTATCATTACAATTCTTACATCCCAGGGTCCTACACCTTACGTTCTTTCGAAATCATTCACATACTACGTCCTATTTCAAAATTTCAATTCAACATTTACACCTACTCTCTAATAGTATTAGAGAAGAGGCAATGATGACTAACAGTATTAGAAATAACACTATGGTGCAATAGTGCGTACAGTATGCATTCACATGCAATATTTTAGTAACCAAGCCAACACTTGGAGTATAAATGAGGAACCATGCACGAACAAATCTATCACCACTAAAATCTAAAAACAAGAAGTAAACTATACGGTTCGAGTTCGAGTTTCGTTGAGTGCAAGAGCTAAGTGGGCGTCGGCCTAGAAGGAGAAGCAACCAGGTGTAGTTCGACCTCTTATCACCATCTTTTCTTTCCTCGTCGTTGGCACCCTTGGATCCCGGTAAGTCGTCCTCGTAGTTTAACATTAATATGACATGCACCATGTAGTTCAACGAGCCTTGGTTTCACGTAACTTGTATACGACCCATGCGTGGTTAATGAGTACGTACGCATGCAAGGATACCGGCCGTGGCACGCATGAAATAACAACGCGTAGTAAATTTTGTCAACGATGTAGCATCGTGTAACAACAAGTAAACGACCCAAGGGAAATTGCACCAACTTTATACACGCATATGACTTGCTACAAAGGCTCACTAGGGATTAACATTACACTAGACTTACGCATAAAATATCATAGAATTCTCACATGGTGACCTCGACCTATAACATGTGCGTCGCCGAGTAACCCAAGACGAACCACAACGAGCCTGTTGCTCGCTGTTAGCAGCGTCACAGACTCGGTGAAAACGAGCCCATCGTGCTCGTTGTCTCATGCTAGTACTCCGTCATGTTGGCGAGTGATTTCTACCTGAGACGCATCCCCGATGCACGCCAACAGCCACCACAGACCGTTGCCTTGTCGTGACTGTTGCGTTGCAAAGGGAAGTGACCACAGCAGCCGCTGTTGGGTCTGCTCAACGCACCATCGTCCTCGTGTCCCAACATTTAACGACCTCGTAATCAAGCACTTGTGTCGGGATCATGCGGGTTTAATGGGAGAACTAAACTATACATGCTCGTGTATAAGATGGGAAGAAGAAAGACCCAAAACAAATAAATAAGGGTGCGTTGGGTACAAGGAGAAGACGCCACAAACAGTGGCTGTCAACCCACTGTGGGCTCGACCAAAATCAGAAAAAGGAAGGGAAAGGGGTGGCCATGTGGGGTTATATTATTGAATTAATACTTGTGATATTAACTTGTAAATTTTTGGACATAAAGAAGTATGTGTACATGCACGTTTTCGAGTCTTTCATTTGTCCCTCGTCGAGACCCAAACGAAATGGGTAAGGATTACTCGAAAGTTAGAAGACTATGAAACAACGACTTTCGACGAATTAGGAGTAATAATAACGAAATTAATTTATAAACAAAATTAACACGGTTAATATAAAATCTTTGACATTAAAAATAATTAAAAGTTCATTCGGGTTTAAAACGTAGAAATTAAAATATGAAAAACCAAACTTTCGATGAACATCATTTTAAAGAATTAAGGGCTATATGTGACAATATGGAAACTTAAGGGTATTAGCGGTAAATATGTATAATCTTTATAACTTAATTAAACGAGTCGAACGAACCGCGATAAATAAAAACTGATAATTATAGGATTAAATTGTCAACTACGGTGTAAATAAATATAAACATAGTAACTAACAAATGATATCTATATTTTCTGAGATAGAAAACTTGTAAACATATGTTACGACGCATAATAGTATTAATTCCTGTATATGTACTTGTTGTCGTACAATCATCCATAGAGCCAACGGTTTAAATAACATTTGAAAACATAAAACGTTACCTCATAAACGACCATGCCTTTTGACCATTTGCATAATTTATTTCGTACATTAAGATTTAGAATGTAAACTCAGGTTTGTTGTAATTACTTAGGTGTTTGACTGAGTCACTATTTGACGTGCCTTAATCCATTACCAATCTCAGACGATTACTGTAACAACTGGGAATTTTTGGATTTTTAAATGACTATTTTACCCTTTGACTTTTCAGGTCCGAATTGACTTTTTGACTTTTGACATTTTATTATCTAATAAAAGCAATTACCGCGTGGCCGGTAAAATTTTCGGAACATATTTCTTATAATAAATAATAATTATTATTATATTTCTCAAGTGGAAGTTATTTTTATCTTATTTGGCTCTAAATCACGTTTTCATTATTCGGACTCTAAAGCAATTTGATGTAAAACGACATTCCTGACAACTTCTTAGTTTTGACCGAGACCCGAAAACAGACAGAAAGTGACTGAAATGCCCTCGCAAGATTTAGAAACGAGAAAATAATTATGTTATATTTAATTAACACTTTTTATTAAATAAAAATATTTAATAAATTAGTCATCATTTTATTCGAAAACGTTTGTTGATAACGCGAATATATGGGTTAGAAATTTATTTTTATTTTTATTTCGGACGAGACGTAACCGGTTCACTAAATAAATAACGAACATTTTTATAAATGTTATAAAAATGATTATGAAATATTATCAAGTAAATACTCATTTTTAACAGAAAAATGATTTGGAAAACAATGGCGCAAGTTTCGAGATTTGAATCATCCGTTAAGTCACTCAAACGAGTCCCCGAACCGCTTTTATCAAAACTACATTAAAACATTTACACAATCTACCCTATACTATTAGTAACTTGTCACTTTTATTTAAAACTTTTAATATATATAAAAGTTTTATATCATTTCATTTCATTTCCTCACAATATTAACACATACACACTCTATTTCTCTCCTATATTTTCCGGCCACCGCCGGCCACCACTCGACCACAGCCGCCGCCGTCGCCGACCGTCGGAAAACTTTTTCGGCGAGTTTTCCGGCCAACACCAAAGATGCTCCTCTTCACCGGATCTATCCGATCCCCACCACCACTGCTGCCGCCACACCGATGCACCACCTCCACCGCCGCTGCCATCCGCATACACACTACCACCATGGGGCGTTCGGTTTGTTTTAAGCACCGAGGGTACGTCGGTTTTGATATAAACACGACAAAGGCATGTTTGGTTTAGGATATACCACCGTAGGTGCGTTTGTTGTTGGCGATTTCAGCCAACAAGGGTGCGTTCAGTGGTATAATAGCAGTAGGGGTGTTCGTTTGGTTTTATAAAAAACAACAAGGGTGTGTCGGTTGTGGTAGTAACACCCAACCAGCGGTGCGTTTTGGTTCTGGGCATAGCACCACAACAGGGTGCGTTTGGTTTGCACCAAATAAGGTGTGATCGTTTTGGGCTTAACAACAAAAAAGGGGTGTGTTAGCCTCAATTTATTGAGTCGAACAAGGAAGTTCGGTCACTCTACGATGGAGCTTCGGTCTTTAATTAGTTAATGTTGTAATAGAATATTATCAGGAATTGGGCTCGATAGTTAATCTAATATTGTATATGTTTTGGGTTTAATCCCAAGCAAAACCCGAGCCCGGGTCCTAGTTAAATATC
>BQNB010154930.1:0-12956 GCA_026074375.1 Tanacetum coccineum | reverse complement strand
TAACGCGATTCGAAATAGTTAAAAAAATCAAAACAAATACAAAATTGTGCATTTCTCAGGTTTAAGTCTCTGATGTTACCAAACAGTAGAATCAAATAAAATTCTTCACTGATTTCTATTCTCTGAATTCTATTCTCTACTTCATTTCTAATCTCTGAAATTCTCTCTACCAAACGTGCCCTTAGAGTAAATTGCAAAAATTCTCAGGTATTTTGGTTGAATTGCATTTTTAGTCTCCATTTTTCGAAAATGCAATTGTCGGTAAGGCTGAGCATAATATACCGCGGATTGGACTGTACCGAGAAACCGGGCTGAACATGTTTTGGTATGGTCAACGATCCGTCTTTTCTCTCGTATTTGGTCATTGGGCTGGTCTGGTCTGGTCCGATCTTGAGCAAAACCAACCATTATATTTTGTTGAACCGGATTGGACCAAAGACAGACCCGGACATGGATCGAATATTTCTGCTCGGTCATTGGTCCCGTGTTTTGGACCAAATTGGTTTTCGGTCCGGTTTTCGGACCGTGATCAGCCCTACTTGTCGATGGTGTCGTAAACGATCTGAACGTTCCTTGAATATTTCATGAATTGTTTGGCAAAAAGTTCGTTTGTGTTTGTTTGTATATTAAATAAACGAACATGAATAACGTTTTGTGTTTGTGTAGTTAATTAAACGAACATGAACAAAAGTCTTGTCCGTTTATTTATGTTCGTGAACGTCCGATTATGCGTTCGTCTATGTTCATTTATTCGTTTTATCTTACCATTTTTATTATATATTTTTAAATTTGGTTTACCTAAACAAAACATCACTTATAAAATATAATATTATGTATATTTATAAATTTTATGTTTATTTGCATGCGATCATTTAAGCTTGTTCGTTTTTGTTCATTTAGTAGCGTAATGAATGGACATAAACAACCTTATTTCTTAATAAACGAACATGAACAGAAAAATTCGTTCGTTAAAACGACCGTGTTCGTTTATCTGTTTAGTTAAAATTAAACAAACGAACACGAACAAGACTCCATCTGTGTTCGTTCGGTTCGTTTACAACCCTGTTTGTCGGAAAATTACAAGAGCACTCTTGGTCCTTGATTAAATTAAATGACTAAATTACCCTTATATGAACCAAAGTTAAATGGGAAGATGATAAGGGTAGTTTTGTAATTTAACTTTAGTCAGAGACTACACGTGCACTTATTAGTTTCTCGCAAAGACAATTGTCGACCGGTGCACTTTTAAAAAACAAGAATTGAACGTGTAATTCGATTAAACTTTAGGGACGAATATTACAATTCACTTTTATAGTAATTTCTTTCTTCACGTTTATAAGGCACATGTATATTTACGTTCATGGTTTATATGTTTTCGTGAGATGTTATTAAATTTGCTTATTTTAGTGTTTATAGGTGATGTTTTAAAAGTTGTGATTTCTCAATCAGTTGAATTTGGAACAGGTTTTGTCACCATAAGCGGATTTGGAGAAAAAATAATAGTTGAATCGTTGGTAAAACCGATTGCACCGCGAATAGAAAATTTGAACGGGTCATTTAGATATACGGGTTTTAAAACATTGCTTAGGCTTATTTGATAGCACTAGCAGGGTACTCGCACAATGTGGCGGCGGGTACCCTGTGACTATATTTTACGACAAGCAAAAGTTATTCGATTAAACGTTTTTCTAACAAGAACCGTACAAATGAATGATAATTTAAACTAAAATAACCTTAAACAATAAGAATGCAAAGTATTTCATATCCAAATAAACATAAGATCCAAACGAAATAAAAGAACACATAAGTAGCATCTTTGAAACATAAGTTAAAATAGACCCGTACCCGCGCGTTGCGGTGACAGATTCTCATACAACTAAATCTTCTGACGATAGGCTAGGCTAGGTTCAAGGGTCAGAAGAACCTTGGATGGCTGAATATATTGTGTGTGTGAAGTATTATTAGTTTGTGTTATAGTTTTTTTATTCTTTCATGAACAATGGGTTCTTTTTATATTAAGATTTCATAACTGACATTTTAATGTATATATTAATAACTTTTTTTAAGTTTTATATGTTACAAAATTTGATATGGTGATTACTCATTTCTCATTAAATCACTTATGTGATCATTAATACGACATTTACAATTTTTGAGATTATAAGTATTCATTAAGTTTTGAAATTCTTCCTAAACAATTAATGTTTTGGTCCTTTAAAAATTTTAGACTTCTCAAATTAGAATGTCCTAAATGCTTTATAAGTAGTAGAGATAAAAACTCATAAACTTTAGGCTATCCTTAGAGCCTCAGGTGTCATAACACCATAACAACAACAAACAAACAAAACTCTAATCATAACATCAAAATAACACCACTTTTTGAGTCCCGCTAATATTTTTTCAACAATTTTAAAACTAACTAGATACAAAATAACATTTTTTTAAGATATAAAACTAAAACAATTCTTTTTTTTTTTGCAAAAACCACAAAGACTAAATTCAAAAAGGACCAAAACCACAAGACAAAAAGTGTAAAAATGACATTGCTTCTTCTTCCTTCCTCCTACCTGCAGATAGGGGTGAGCATATCGGACCGGACCGGAAGACCGGACCAGACCGAAGGTATTTCGGTCCGGTCCGCGGTCCGGTGTTTTGGACCAATTCGGTCCTCGGTCCGGTCCGACCAAAAACCCGATGATAGTGCGTGTAGGACCGGACCGAAGACCGACCTGGACCGGACCGACCCGGACCGGACCGTACCATTCCGGTCCGGTCCTCGGTCCGCCGTTTTGGCTAGTTTCGGTCTCGGTCCAAGGTCGGTCCGGTCCGGTCCTCGGTCCGCCGTTTTGGCTAGTTTCGGTCTCGGTCCAAGGTCGGTCCGGTCCGGTCCTTGGACCGTGCTCACCCCTACCTGCAGACGTGAAAAACACACACCAAAACACACATTAAAAACACAAACTAAAAACACACACTAAAAAAACACACACACAAACACTATAAATCGAAAAAAAAAGAAAAAAAAATAAGCAGCGTTGTTGCGTGGGTGGGTTAACACGGCCACCAACGTCGTCCACCCTATCCACACTCCGGTGTCATAACGCCGGAAACGACGTTGGTTTGAGGCCCAACGGCGTTATGACACCGTGCCCTCTTATTAGCTCATGATTTGCAATCGTGAGGCAATGGTGAAGGTTATATGATACACTCGATCCACACATAACCCAATAAAAACAAATACAACACAAGGAAAAAAAATTGCATCACTTGGCTGACGATTTCGGCGCCAAACCTTTTGGCACGAGGTTTGATGTTGGGCTCGCGTTATCCGCTCGGCTGCTGGGATCACGCTAAGTCGCCAATGCTACCAGCCACCCGCACCCACTGCATATTAATCTTATGTGAAACTATTGAGATACCAATAGGACGCTTTGATGATGGATGAATCATTATTTGCGATATAGATAAATCTTAAACCCACATGTCATAAATTCATATTTTGAAATTTGAAATGTGAGTAAAACGTGTTTTATTATAGTCGTCGAGGACAATGTGGACATTTTCTCGTAATAACATAATCGAATATATTTCACTAAAATAAGATGGTGTAAAGGTGATCACTCAATTCTTAAATATTTGACAATGACATTATGTCGACACAATTATACCTTATATATTAAATAGCAAGATCGTTGCTCCGAAACTCCTTTAATGCACCCATTTAATTCAGTGGATCACACGTGTCTTTATTAGCCCCTCTTTCTCTCTTTTCTTTATTTACATATGTCTCTCTTCCTGATTAAAACCACCATCGAATAAAACCAACCGCTCTATTATCATCCTTCTCACCACTTCTCTGTATCTTTCTCTCGTTGGTTTATTAATGGGGGAGTCTTTAAAGATCTCACTAGTCTCAAACGACCATATTAAATACATGCCAATATAGTCAATAGGTGCGGACCTAGGAGCACAAGGTGTCGTGTGTTCATGTCATCATGTAAAATGTTGTCACGTTAGCATTTTTTTTCGTAACATCAAAATACTCAACCACACAAAAAGCACTCCTCCCTTCATAATACCACATATATTTTGTTTTGCAAAAGATTTTATTCGAGGTTGCAAGCCAAATATTTCATACCGAACATCCGAAATCGACTATAATAGACTTTTTACAAACATTCTAATCCGAGATGAATCATAAGGGTGTGTTTGGTACATGCAAGGTTTTAAAAGACGCGCAATGACGATGCCAAAGCGCGAGGCGTGACATCAAAGCTACGAGATAAATCAAGACGTCGGCTTTAGGCGTGACGTGAGTTGAGGCGTGAAAAGGCGTGCAAAGGCGCGACGAGTTTCTTAAAGCTTTTAGGGAATTTACTAATATTTGAGATTTGAATTTGCATTTACTAATATTTTGGATTTGGGTTTGCATTTACTAATATTTTTTATTTGAGCTTGGATTTACTAATGTTTACAACTCATATAATTATAAGACGAAATGAACGGTAATCCGATAAGACGAAATAAAACTTAATAAAGTATATAAAAAGGTGTACATGATATGTATTGTGATAACTAACACGAATGTATATTCCTTTTTGGAAGAATCATAACAACGAATGTATTGGATGATTGTTGGGTCGGAAAATAGTACATCATATGCAATATGAAAACTAACACTTTTGGAATAAAGAACTAATATGGTTGGTAAATGAACAACTTAGTGCATACAAATTTGTTCTTTAGAAATAAGGAATTCACTTGTCTTATGCGTATCATAATAAGTGATGCATGTATTTATTTTATCAGTATTGTCATGTATGCATCTTAACAATGTTTAGTATAGTTATCAAGCTCGTTTGTTTATTATCATATTTCATGGTTATTAATCCATGAGTTTATAATTTGTTACAAACATTATGCCACTTGTAAGTATCACAAACGTCCATATTAAACCATTCTATATTATTTCCGAATAAGCATTATACTAATACTTTGATTTTTAATATATCGACTAAAACAAAATCAAAAATCCACATAGCACGCACGATGGGCGGGCGAGCCTTGTGAGTATCCAAGGAGTATGTAAATTAAGTAATAGTTAATGAATTACGAACATCGTAAAATATTTATAGAGTGAATAGAGAACAAAAATATGAATGGTAAGAGGAAATAAATCTTAATAAATTATTCGTAATAACAAAGTATATGTTTTCAGTTCAAATGCAAAATAAAGCTTCTTTGTAAACAAACTTGATCGTTGATTTTGTGTATTTACCATCTTTATTATAACAAAAAACCTTCAATCCCATAAGTCATTTACAACCTAAAAATTTGCAAGTACTATATGAATTCGGTCTAATAGAAGTAACAAACATATAGTCTTGACTTTTCCATGTTAACAACTTCATATTGCGGTCATATGTATCTTCATTATAACAATATTGAGCACTATACACAAGGATAAATATAATATTATCCTCTTCCTGGTTTTTTAATAAAATGTTGTTAAAAAAGATTGTCAAATCAAATAAATTCTTATGGCGTCAAACACAAAATTCGCTTATAAGATTATCTTGGGTTGAAAAAGGTTGCTTTGAATATGTAGCTTGAAATTGCTTAATTGCTTAATATAATATATATCCGCTTCTTAAAAAAACATATAAGCGATTGAAAGAGAAGCAATCCTAAACACCCACATAAAGAGAAGCAATCAAAAATATATTTATAAAAAACTTGATAAATTTCATTTTCAAATCTTTATGTACAATTTTGCGGATTATGCGGGCATCATTTGTCTTATCCTTCATTTCTTATTTATTCTCACTCACGTTGTGATTCATTTATTGTGTTTTTTTCATACCATAATCTCCTGTTCCTAAAAATATAGCAAAAATCATCACATATATCATGAACCAAAATCATCACATATTGCTTGTTAAAAGCTACAATAAATTTATTGTCACTCTATATCTTACCAGTTGTTTTGGAAGTAATTCATAATCTGAAAACTCGTAGTTGATAGCAATGTGTATAATAACAAGTGTACCTGGCCGGATATGAACCGGTTAAAACCCGTGAACCGGAGGGAGTGACCGAAATCGTGTGTGACGCGCGAAAAACCCAGTTAAACCGGTTGAACCGTGGCCCGGTGACTCAACCGGATCAATTAAAAAACCAATTTTTAAAACATTGGCTGATAGAGTGAAGTATCAAAAATAGCTAGTAAAATCACTAAAGCATATAAAACAATATACACACATGTTTCTATAAGCATTAGCTAAAACACATCTTTGAGATCTCAATATACACTTTCGCATATACCAAAAACACTTGCATAACATCAGTTATTCCAACCATATTATTCCAGGCACAAAATTGTACCAAACATTGAAGCACCTCAAACACTGATCATTACCTAAAGAATCTAATTCACACCAAATATTTTTGTAACCAAGATATGGATCAGATTCTTTAGACTCGAGGTTAACTAAACATATGTAATATATATATATAGTTAAATTTTTATTTTTGGTTAACGTATACTGAAAGATTGGTTGAAATCCACACATATATTAACTACAAACTATAATGCTTATAATTATATCAGACCAAATCTAAATAAATAGATTGTTAGTTATATGCACGCGGATGCATGAACATTACACTTACATACATTATATCAAAGTAGGAAGCAACTCGATATATAATTAAACACGATCTACACTTACTTTACATACATGAAATGTAAGTATAGAGCTTACCAATATAGACACTAATAAAAGAGCCAACAAGAATAGCTTCAGCGAACATGATAATCCTGTAAATTTGTAGATAAGAGAATGTGATCAGTTGTATAAGGCTTCATGTATGTGTCATGACTTTTAATCCATTATTTTGTACTACTGTATCTTCTAAAGGCCAAACCACCTCTCATCCAGTTATATAAAGAGTCATTGTCATCGATCCATATTTTTAGTCAATTTAAGTTTTATTAAAAGAAAGGAGGGTTTCTTAGGACAAAGAGAAAGTACATATAAAAGATGTTGAGACGTGAGAAAACATATAAAACTTAATTTATTTCATACTTGGTCCAACTTCCATCGACAACCTACGCAAATTTATTTTAGAGCTAACCCCATACATTGGTGCGATCCGGACTGAAGTGTGGTGTGCAAAAACCTGCTTGCAGGGGCCAAGCTTAGAGGATATTTCATAAGTGATGGAGATTGTTAAGTGAACGAAATAAATGATCTGAAGGTTACTTGAACTTCAGCGAGTGCTGATGCAACCGACCTAATAATATTGGTGCTTTTATTTTTCGCGAATTTCATGTATTTTTCATGAAAATTTTGCATAACCAGACACATATATTAGGAAAGCCTATCGATTCATAGACTCATACAACCTAAGTGTTATGTTTATCAGTAAAACTTGACCACAAACATATTTCAATCATATTAATGTGGGCAAAGTGTCCACGGTATTATTATGGAAGAAGGCAAAGTTACCTTTCAATGAGGGCTATTACATAATAGACAACATCACTTATGCAAAATTGTCTTAAAATGAGACTATGGCTCAGATTGGTGATTTCACCAAAATGTTTTCTTTGGAACAGATGTGTTAAAGGGTGTTAGTTGATATTAGTACGGGAATATTAACAAAAAAGAGTTAATATATAGTGAGACAGGCTATGTTTTCCAGTTACCTACATTTGTAATGGTTCAAAACAAAGCAAATGTACCTTAAAGTTGAAGCAAAGAGAGAGTTTTCATTTCCATATCAACATCTTAGCTCATAATATCGTCCACTAACTAAAACCACCCACCCAATATCCACTCGGATTACATTCACCATAAGCCCCAACACTATATGCACCAACACCACCCGTATAATATCCAGCATTACAACCATTCACACAATGCCCATCACCACCACCAGTATAAGACATGCTAGGACCGACATCTCGACCCGCATCAATTGGTGCTTGATTGTTCCACCCTGTAAGCGCAAAACATAAAACTTTTAAGTGTGGGTCAATGCAGCCATATTATTGGAAACTTTTAAAGGATGTTTAGAACCATGAATTTTGATATTTGACTAACAAACTGAATACCAAAAGTGCATATGCCGCCTTTAGAGTATTTTAAGATCTAAGAAGTATATATTTAACAGAGCTTCCGTAGAAGGCCTAAATCCTCCAAGTGTGGTATATAAAGCAAGTTTCCCAACTGAAATTCCCATACCCTGCACAAAATTATATAGTTCAGTTATACAATTTCGACATTCATGAAACAAATTCATCAAGGAATTAAGGTTAGCTTATGGTATATGGCACCCAAAATCACCCAATCCCAAGATACGCTCACCAACCACAATAACTTGAATACTCCTTTCAGGCAAGTTCTTTAGTACTTCAAGAACCTTTTGGTCAGAAATCCCAATACCGCAGGTATCCATGAATGTTCATATCAAAAAACTAAAAGTGACACAAAATTATTCATAAAAATTTAAAATAATAGCTAGAATATACCTAGGTGCCTATGGTTGGTTGTAGAACTTGTCCAGGTTCTACACCCCTTGAAGCGTGATATGGATTGACTGCATTAAGATTATGAAGACCAAAGTGTAATATTGGTTCACTTTCAGTTTCAATGGCCGATTTTGCCCTCTGAAACCTAAGTCATGCATATCTCCATCTATGTTGACCTGCAACCAGAATTGTTCATCATTAAAACAGTCAAAGTTGACTTATGACAGTAAGACCCAAAATCAATTAACAAAACACAAAGTGCTTACCTTGCTGTGGAAACAATTTGCATATTTGTTTGATAACAACATATTGTTTATGAAGGCGTTCTGATGTAATCGCCATCTGTTTGTCACACAAGTCTTGCTGTCAAATACAGTTGTAAATATATAAAGCCTTTATACTATTTCGCTTAAAAGATAATAAGAATGATAAAGGTCATAACTAAGGACAACTCTTACATGCCCGAGCCTTTGAGTGCAAATAAGATTAGGATAATACTTCTCGAGCTGGCTCTTTGCGGGATCTTTCCAACTGCAAAATGGAAAGATGCATAGACTCTATTACTCAATATCTAGCACATACATCTCCTCAGAATAATGTAAACAAAAGAGTACAAAAAAACATTTGCATACCTCGTCCATGGATAATTCAAGCAATTCAAACCTAACTTTTAAGTCAGCACCCATCTCTTGAACCTTGGCTTTATCTATAAAGTACAAATTTACTAAATAAACGGTAAAACGATCTAATGATATAAACTGCGATATATTAACCATATGCGTTAAATATACAACCTTTCCATAGTTGATCTTTATGAAAATGGAGCTTCTCTTGCAACGCGGCAACTAAGTTGAGCATCTGCCTTGCTCTGAAAATTACAAAGTTGGACAACGATAAGGTGAAAGAATAGTATAATAACCAAGAAAAGCGCTAAATGACCCCTAAACGGCTAAACTAATGTTTGGATTAGCTTATCACAACCCATCCCCCTCTTATATAAGCTGATACGCCTAAGCTTATCCAAACACTTGAATGAGCATTATTTCCAAACTTGCTAAAATTAATTTTAGGCATAAGTTGAAAGAAAGCTGGACCTAACCAGATTGTGTAGGGTGTTTGCGTCATTTGAATAAGAAATCATGAACTTTCTAATTTTACAATCGTAGTTATTCATATAATTCTTTGTTCAAATGACTGGCAAAATGAAAAGAAACTTACCAAATTTTTGGCACCAGGTAGGTTCTGATTTTACAATCGTAGTTATTCATATAATTCTTTGTTCAAATGACTGGCAAAATGAAAAGAAACTTACCAAATTTTTGGCACCAGGTAGGTAATATGTCATTATTACGAACATTCTTCAAACAGTTCATAATAAGAGGTTTCTACAAATAAATGGGTGAATTTATGACCAACATGTAATTATTGAAAATGAACAAACCTTGAAGCTCTTCTCAAAATTTCATCTGCTTTGCTATCACGAAGCATCCAATCATCATGCATACCATGTTTCCCAAAGGGGTTGAAAAAAATTAACCACAAAAAATAACTAATTCACATAAGTGGATTATCAGGATACCCCTATCCAAGATCCAAACTTTAAAGTTAATACATTCCAGGATATCCCTAAATAGATCATCAGGATACAGCTTCTGAAGTTGCCTAAATTTATTCCAGCTTCCGAAGTTGCCTAAATTGATATTAATTTTTCCTTGGTGGCTTAACTTAATAGCAATATAGCATTGTTGCACCAAATAATTAAATTGGAAATTGGTAAACATCATACTTGGTAATGAATAGACACTTTCAAAGGTTTCAATGCAAAATTATAAACTAAACAGTTAAACAATGTTAATACTCATACCTCATCAAGTTGGTGAGAATTTGTCGAATCCTTTAAATGTGACCAATAACCTAAAACTGAATCATGATGTCAATATAAACATTTTATTTTTGACATAACTTAAGTACATATTAGTAGACCAAGTAATGTTATGATAGATGTCAAACGGGTCAAATCAGTGAAATCGAATAAGTCAACTAACAAATAAAATAGGAATTCTAGCTGCTGCTATCGCTTATATTTGAAAGTTAAATATAATAGGAATTATAGGATTGGACATGGGATGAAATCGCGTCTTGTCGCTTATATCTTCCAGCAACTAACCAAAAGATCCACAACGTTAGGCATTCTTTGGTAAAAGTAAAACACTTCCCTAGTGACAATAAATAGGAATAACTAATGGGGGTCGTTTTCGTACTACTTTTTGTATTGAGGTACACACCACCTAAAGAGCAAGTACACAACTTTATGATATTATCTTGCTACACAATGTATGGAACTTTGATTGCATTGGCATCTTTCTCAGAAGGGAAGAAAATAGACAAGATGAAATATGCTGCCTTGTTAAGCCCGCTTGCATACTTGAGCCATATGACCATCGCCCTTGGTATTCTAGGTGCCAAAATCTTCATTGGCGAGGTATGTAATCATAATTAACATATTGTCTTCAAACTCATATGCAATTCACATTAGGCTAAAGAATGCTTAAATTCATCAACATGTTACTATATTGTTTGGTGTTGCTGAGTTCAATCCAGAGGGTGTTTGGCATTGCGTAAAAAAGTAAATTTGAGTACAGGTAATATGTGTAAAAAAAGTGAATTATGAGTATACACTACTACCTCTGCCTCCTCCTTCTCCTAAAGCAACCGCCACTGTCATATGATTCATTGCCTGTTTATAAAGATTATTGGCGTCAATATAAGAATCAATGACAATTAAAACAACAGAAAGGATTTGCAATTCATGATCAACATCCAACTCGTAATAATCATCACACAATATGTCATCAACATTTTAATCATGGAATTAATGTAACTAAAAATGGAATAATTAACTTGAGCGTATTAAAGAATTTATCTTCAGTGCCCGCTCTAACTATTTTCAACATACATACATGTTTGAATAAATCCATATAATATAATTAACAAACTAACATCTTACAAACACCTATTAATAAAATCTACAACACAATGGTTATGAAAGTATAATTACCTTTTCACCCTCAGTAACTTTTACACCATCTGCAAGCTCTTCAACATCTATAAGCATTAACGCCCTAGCATCACAATAACATCAGCAGGCTCTTCGATTTGTTTAACAATACACACATAATAAATTCAACATACATAAATAATGTACATACCAAAATTTATGAAATAATAAAAGGGTTATAAGCATAACTTGGAATAAACAGATTATTAATGGCAAAAATATTAGCATCGTGATAATTTTCAAACTCATATCTTCAATTGCCATTTAATTGTGGTGTTTAGAGTGATGGGAAATAATCAATGATGATCCAAGCAAACAATTTTGAAGGGATTTGAAAATGATTAAATCGGCATGCTTGAGTTTAGGGTTTTGCAAATTGTGTGGATCTTGAATTTGAAATCAAATACAACGCTCCTGTGTTTATTATTTGAATGAAGTCATCCGATTTTTAAGGATTTGATTTAGTGAGAGGTTTGAATTATAGTTTTATTAGGTTTCGTTTGTCAAATTTATCCCAAATGTGGGCAGTGTCTCATTGGTTGAGGTGTTAGTCTCTCGGGTATATCAACCCGAGTTTGAACCTGGCAATTACATGTTTAACTCAAATTTAATGCCGCCTACGTGGATTTGTTTATGCTTACGTTGATTGAATTGTTGCCACGTTAAACTAAATTCTGATGAGGTGGCTTTAAATCTGTTGACGTGGATTAAAATGTGGGTGAGGTGGCTTTGTATAATGATGATGTGGCATTAATGTGGATGAGTCATCATTCATATATCCACTTATATATAATGTAAGATAAATACTTTTTGCCGCCTCAAGTCACACATTTAAAACGTCATGCCGTCACGCCTCGCGCTAAAGCTTGACGTTTGATCATACCGTCACGCTACGTCTCACATTATCTGTAACCTTCTACATCACTATCATAATTAATAATGAATGATTCACATTCATATTTGTTGCAAACAAGTTTTTGGTACCTGTGCTTCGCTACGGCGCGTTTTATGTACATCGATTTAATATATATATATATATATATATATATATATATATATATAGATGTGGCAAGTATGTGGATGAGTCATCATTATGACATCCACTTATATATAATGTTAGATATAGAGTTAGGATCGAATAAGAAGAAAACTTAAAATCAGAATGATAAGAAGAAACCACAACCACACATTTAAGATGCACCTACAAAAATGGATGCATCTCCCATTAAATTTCTCTCTCCTATTTAAAATGTGTAGCTAGAAATCCTTCTTATTCTTCTCATTATAGTTTTTATTCTCACCGGATCCCTACTCGTAAGATATGTATATATATATATATATATATATATATATATATATATATAT
>BQNB010154929.1:0-15456 GCA_026074375.1 Tanacetum coccineum | reverse complement strand
GAAAATTGGTGAAGTTTGTGGAAAATTATTATCAAAGTTTTGATTGAAACACGGGTCCTGATTGTAGACAAACGGAACTTGAGGTGGACAATCGTAACCATAATGAGCATCGTTCCCACATAACTCACAAGAATACGTCTGGTACTGGGGTTGTGGAGGGTAGTCGGAAAGATTTTGAGAATCATTGAAAGAATTCGGATTTGGATCATAAGCGAATGAATTTCCGTCTCTTGAATTGCAAAACAAACAAAATCCATCTCTAAGATCATATCCACACCTCTCACAAGTACACCATCGACAACGTACATCATCAATCGGCTCTCCACACCCAAAACAATTAAGTTGGTTGAATGACGACATAAGAATTAAACGAAATTAGAGGGTTGAGAAAATAAGAATTAAACGGATAAGATGGTAAAGAAGAATATTTATAGATTTTTAAAATAATACATAAGAAAAAGAAATAATAAAAATAAGAAAGTAAAATATTTTTGGATTTTTATGGTTTTATAATAAAAAGAAAATATTCACAATTAAAAACGATAACTTCACGAGGAAGGGTCTTCAAAAACTAATCTTCAAACAAAACACGATAATCGTAACACACCTCCCCGGCAGCGGCGCCAAAAATTAATTCCTCCCGATACGTATATATAATATATAGTATAAGGATTAGTCAATAATAGTATAGTAATAAGTATTCCGTGAGGATTATAGAAGATTACTTTTATCCAAAGCAAAATTCAAAACCTTCCCGAGTCGTATCCCGACGAGGTGCGAATTGAGAATCGAGGTTAAGTTCGTGATCGCGTGATTTGAATGATTTTAAAAGATTTTGATTTTGGTTTCTATAACTACTAATGAAAATGCAAATAACATGTAAAGACAAGCAACAATTAAGACAACCAAAAATAAAACACGAAACGTTAAGGGGAATTAACAAAAAACGCGACATTTAAGCAAGTAAATCAAAATTAAGCCCTAAAAATGTTTTTTTTATTTTTTATAAATCCTAAATGACTTAAAATAATTTTAGAAAAAAGAATTATATTTTTTTGATTTTTATTTTATTTATTACGAATTAAAAATTATTTTAATCTAGAAAATTAATTAAAAATACTAAACTAAATTATAAAAATTTGGAAAAATTATGGAAAATACTTTAAACTATTCAGAATCTAAGGAAAATGAAAACTGGAAAAGTTGCTTAATGAATAAGCAGTTAATAGATAAGCTCGTAAAAGCAAAAAACTAAAGAGACTATATTATTTAAGTTGTGCAAGATGTGTTTGAAAAAGACCCAAGGGCACGTTTGGTTGAGAGTGGTGTGTTAAATATGTTGTGGTGTTTGTAAGGGTGAGGTCAACAGGTTCAATACCTGTGGCCATTCTTTAGTTGGAAAAATATTTTTTTTATTTTTCTTTTTAAATAAGCTAAAGACTAACAAAATAAGCAATTTTAGTAAAAGGATTTTTTGACAAAGCTAAAAAAATAAGCTAGAAAAATATTTGAAAAGATAGTTGTTAAAGCTAAATTGACCATCTAACTAAACTTGGATATAACAATTTTTGAATTGAATAGCTAAAGAAACTATATAGCATTAAAAGCCTTAAGCCCGTAACATGATACCAATAATGGTTGAAATACAAAGTACCTAATAAGACTAGAAATAAGCATACTAAAAAGTGTCAGATTATGCTTTTTAAAACATAACATCTGACCTAACTGCTTAGACTTAAAAAGATATAATAAGCTAACCTAAAAGACAGATTAACTAAAAATAGATCTTAACTAACACCTAATAAGCACTAAGGATCAACAATAAGCAAAGACTAAAAGCTAAAAGGGAATAAAAGGCAAAGAAAAAGATAGACTCTAAAAACAACATAAAGGACTTAATCACTACTTTTAAGCTAAGAATTAAAACTGATAAGCATTTAGAAAAAACAAAAAAGATAAAAACATATAAAGATTGGCTTCCAATGAACACATAAAAACAACTTTTAGGTAACTTGAACTACAAATTAGCTAGAAAAATGACTTGAAAAAGTGACAGGAGAAACAGCACTTGCTGATTCTTTTAGATTTTTGTAACTTGAAAAATTGCAAAGTTCAGCCCTAAATTTAAGCTAGTAAATGCTACTTCAAAGACTCAAAAGCTGAAAACAGATAAAGCTAGATGAGCTAAGAGCTTAAACTTTTAAAATTAGACCTTAAAACAACTTTAATCTAACCAAAGTTTGCTTTTGAAAATTAGGAAAAATTCTTTTGAAAATAGATTTAAGGTTTTGACAGATTAGGACACAAACAAAAAGTACAATTGCTCACTAAAACTCAACTCATTCTATTGCATTATTAGACTCAAACAAACATGAAAACAACATATAATTGCTGCTAAACAAGATCTAACCAAACAAGCTGCTATGACAAGCTAAAAATACACAGATTCAAACCATAGATCTATTGAACCTAAAATTCAGATTTTAGCTTTAAAGACTTGATTAAACTAACTTACCCCCCTCCCCCCCCCCCCCCCCCCCCCCCCCATGGGGGGGGGGGGGGGGGGGGGGGGGGGGGGGGGGGTGGGGGGGGGGGGGGGGGGGGGGGGGGGTCTCAAATAAGATCTGTTGAAAATAATTTAAGTGACAAAGGAAATCCAACAGTACTAACTCATGTTAGTATTGCTTGATCCAAACACCCCTTTAAATAATGGATTTGCAGTTTTAATCTAAGAAAAGCTGATTTAAGGTAAGATAAGCAGAAACAGATATATCATATGGGAAGTAAAGAACAAATTAGCATTGACTAACAGGAATTAAGCACAAATAAGCTAATAAATAAGCAGAGCAGATTTAAGCTAATAAAAGAAGAGAAAATGAAGTGTACCTCAACCCCTTGCTCAAAACAGGGGTAATAAAACCCTATTAAGCTCTAAACCTAACAGCTTATTGATTAAGCAACGAAAATGATATAAGCAAATAGAATCGATACTTTCTACAGTTCGAACAAGCGGTTCACTTTTGCACCCGACATTAGTCCGAACCCAAATCCGACCCAAACTGAACCGAACACTTCTTAATCAGCAACAGCCCAAGTCATATCATTCTCAAAGATCCAATGACAAACTTCAATCTTCCCAGGCTCCGACCCGAGTGAAAGAAAAGCCCCATGGGTCTTACTCCATGCTGAAGTGTCGATATGGCAAATAGCAACCCCATGGTTAATCTTTGACGAGGTAACCGGGTCAAGTAGATCCGCTTCGTAAACCCGAACCTTAGGAACAGAGTGACAATAGTAAAGCAAATAAGGAAACAGACTCTGATGACAAGAAACTGATTTTGTAATTTTACCGCCGTTAATTTTTTTTACTGCTCCAACTTTTACTTTTTTACCTGACCCGTTTACGTTCTCGGTAGTCCTAACAACCACATCTCGCCCAAGCACAGAAGTCGCGAAATCAATCATATCTTCAACCGAACCAACACACCTTTTGGTCTCGCCTACACTCGGTTTCCTCTCACAATCACCCAAAGAATCCGCCATCATTTTCGCCATACTAGAATCCTCCTCCGCGTGAAAAATCTTTCTCAAATCCCCCAACTTAGAGCTCGAAAACGGTAACTTTGACAAAATTACCCTGGGTAAAAAAGACCTTTTAGGCATCTTATCTTTAATATCTGGCATGGGCATTATTGTCCCTTGCTTCAACATACTCTCCCTAAAAAACTTACCCGGTTCTATCCACTTATTTACACCTTTCCCATCACTTACCTTCATTTCGGCTATTTTCGCAGCTGAACGAGTGACATAAGTAGTGAACGACGCCCGTTTCTTATCAGCGTAATCTTTAAACGTATTATTAACACCATAACGCTTAAACCCAAACTTCTGATTCACAACACTCCCACCACCGTAACCCGAAAAGGTATCACTCCCTTCATTAAACGAATTCCCGTAATTATCAAACTTCTCACTCGCCCCGTTGCTACTTTTCGCGTAACTTTTAAAACTATCATCACCCACATTACTTTGATCACGGTAATTACTGAAAGTATTTACCGCAGCATTACCATTTTCACCGTAACTCCTAAAATTATTCTGAGGCACATTTCCATTTTCACCGTAACTAGTAAAGCTTTCATTAGCACCATTTCCATTTTCGCCGTACGCAGTAAAAGAACTCCCCATCACATTAGAATTATTACCATACGACTTAAAACTATTTACCGCACCGTTCCCTTTTTTACCATAGCTAACAAAACCCTGGTCACCCGCATTTGCATTCTGCGAATACGAGTTAAAACCTTCTTCACGCCCATTTACGTCTTCAGAATACGAGTTAAACCTCATATTAGGCACATTAACATCTTGTGCATATGAAGTAAATTGACCTTTACCCCCAGTAGCTTTTTTACCGTAAGTATTAAAGCTTTGATCAGGCACATTAGTATCACGTGCATAAGTAGTAAACTTATCATTATGACCCAGTGAGTCATGTGAGTATCTTCTAAACGAGTTAAGAGCTTGGTTACCATCATTGGAATAGTTTTTAAACGAATCGGATCCGGATAAAGAACCCGACCCGTAATTAGTAAAGTTCTTTTCTGAATACTCTTTGAAATCAACGTCGCCTGAGTGTTTTTCCAAACTGGGTGCCACATCAGGGAAACATAGCAAATTAGCGGCGGAGCAGAACGACGGCAGACTGCCGGAAAGTGACGTCAGATCGCCGGAAAGTTTGGAAAATGAAGCTGACTGTACGGCGGTTAATGGGGATGCTTTGTTTATTAAGAATGAGGGTTTTGGTAGGTTGTTTGAGATCTCTTTGTTCCAGTATCTGACTATGTAAGCTTTTGGAGTGAATGGGTTATCTTCAGAATGAACAAGAACCTGCAAAAAAATTAGGTGAAAATTATATAGTTATAATTAGTTAAATTAATTAAAGGGTTATGTAATTAAAGGTAAATGTAAAGCGGGTTTTGAATTAATTTGAATAATATTGAGTTTTTTAGTAGAAAGTTAGTAAAACAATTAAATTTATAAAATTTGGGGGAAATTTTTGTGGTTAAATTTAGTGAAATTAGTTAAAGGGTTTTGTAATTGAAGATGAATGTAAAGTGGGTTTTGAATTAATTTGAGTAATATTGAGTAGAGGACTTACATTGAGTGATGAGAAGATGAGAATCAAGAAAATGGTGAATTTGTGCATTGTGAGTGAGTAAAGAAGAAGATGATGATGATGATGATGATGGATTTGGTTGGAGGTGGGAGTTTATATAGTGATATTTTTTTTAATTAAATTTTTTGATTTTATGAATTTGTGCATTGGTAGTGTATATGCTGTTCCCTCTTTAACAGCTTTTGACTTTATTTACTAATTTTGAAAATTATTTGAAATTTATAACTACGTGTTTTGAAAAATCTTGGGGTTAAAAAGTGCTTTAGTTTGAAATTAAAGTTGGGATTTGGATACGTGTTACTAAAATTTTGCATGGTTGATCATGCATTGTGTGTGAAGCAAGACACAAAGTAAAAGTGTTTCAATCGTTTCTTTGTAGTAGTAAGCAAATAGCTACTTTGTATTAGAATTAAAAAAAATGGGTGATTTTAGATTTTTTATCGACTAATTTACGGAGTTTAAATTCATCATTACACGTACTCAAAACAGATAAAACATTCCCTTTTCAGATGGTTGGAGTAGCTACTTAATAGTTATTTGCACATAGCAATAACTGAACTTGAGATTCAGACATCTTAAAATAATTGTTACAATTCTTTTTCCACTATGACACCTAAGTGGTTTATTAGAATTAAGTTAAAAGCAGTGTTTATGTGTAAATAAGTTACAGAGATCAATCTGCGTCAAAATAGGAAATATCGAATACTGATAAATGCAGCGTCTATGTATGTCTTTGTTGAAGAAAATGGAAACACACATTTAGACGACGCGATGACAGTTTCAAACTTTTATAGTGTTAGTTTCGTAAGACTTGCTACACGAAAGAGGCTCGTTACACAATTTCTCCACATGCTACAAATTATCACAACGAATAACGTCGAATATTGTTTACTCATTTTTTATATCATTCGTTAAAACAATTATAGTTAGGTATGCCTTGGCGAAAATAGTTGTAGCAATAAGTAGTAGAAGTAAAGTGTTTGTTAACATACTGTGAAAACTAGAAGGGGAAAGGGGGGTTGAATAGTTTACACGATTGTTTTACGTTTTAAATGTTTACTTTCAAAATTGTTTAGATCCGAGTTATATGTTTAACCAATTCACAATATGAACAAGCAATAACTATCTAAACTAAAACTAGATAACAACAATAATAATGTAAAGAGATAAGGAAAGAAACAACCAAACCAAGACACCAAGATTTTATAGTGGTTCGGCTACGAAGCACCTCTTCGTCCTACTCCACTCTCCGAGTATCCGACTCGAGATTTCACTATGTCAACAAGCTTCCTTTAGGCGGAGAAAACCGTTTACACTTCGCTTACGTTATTTTCCTACATTAAGTTAAATGTCGGGTCATAATCTTAGCTAGAACCAAGCTACCACTTCATAAGATATACACACTCATAAGATCTACACTATCGGATCTACACAATATCTGAATCACACAAATACACAAGATAAATACAATAGGGATTTGGTACTTAGAAGAAAAAAGGAGAAATCATTAATTAACACTTCGTTTCTTGACGAATATAACTGTTCTTCTCTTGCACTTGAATGAGAGGGAAGAGATGAGAAGAAGAGATTAGATCACTTGAAACAAGATCCAAGTATGTTAGTAATCAAGAGTTTTAGTGAGAAAAATAAGTTTTAGAGAGAGAAAGAAGAGACTTAAAAAATTCATGCAAAGAGGAATGATTTTCACCAAGGGGTGGACCAGTATTTATAGACAGGAAAAACTAACGATCACTGGTGGCGGTCTCGACGGTTCCATATATATAAGGGGGCCGTCAGGCCTATTAGGGGGACGCCACCTAGACTCTGCTCCCTTTTTTGTCTTTTTGTAGGGAAGGTTGTATCTGGTGTAGAAGCTTCCGTTTTGGGGGGAAATTTTAAATTTCAAATTTTAAATTTTTAATAAAACTTTTCTTTTAATTAGAAAATATTTTGTATAATTAATTTTGTGAAAATCTTTTGTAAAAATGTAATGGATGAGAGAAGAAAATATTTTCTTGATCACTAATCATGTTTAATGATTTGTTTATTCATACCTTAAGTGATCATTATCTTTAGAATGGAATTTTACGATTTATCAATTTGTAAACGTTTAATTTATCGTATTCATTTTTACATTTTGTATATTATCATAAGTTGGGAGGTCGTAAAATATAAATAACGTTTTTTTTGGGACTTTAGTTTGTATTCATCAATCTCTCCCTTTTTGATGATGACAAAATATAAATTCATTTTAAATAAAATTAAAGATGCCAAATTATTAAATGAGTTTTGTTCCATTTCTCCCATTTTTGTCGTATTCTAAAAGGGGGGGGGATCGTCGAGTTGTTGTAGGAAAAAGGAATTCGACAATATCAAGAACTCCCACTTTGATGTGATGCTCCCACATTGTGCGGGTCACCAAGGATCGATTTACAAAAATTATTTTGCTACAAAAAAAGTTAGAAATACGCAAGTGAAAGACAATTATCTTTTAAAGCAATAATTATATTTAAGTCACCAAAAGAGAGTTTCATTATACCAACAAGAACTCATACAATAGCAAAATGCAACTTATTACATTCATGCAACATAAGATAAAACTAAGAGCTAATACAAGATAATTAATATATAAGGTACACTACTCATACTTCTTGGAGATAAAGAGAACAATACTACATAAGTCCTAAATGATTCATGATTCATAAAGAATGACTTTTTAAGCAAAAAGGTTTGGGGTGACACGTTTATGAAAACATTTAAAGACTTTTCAAGGTGGAGGTAGAAAGTGTGAGGTGATTGCAGTAGTAAGAAGATATTCAAGATGAAAAAACATGATGTTCATCTCATCTCTTAAAGTGAAGAAAAGGTTTCGATTGTGAGAACAACATATGAAAGTTAACCCATGATAGTTGTAGAAAATAGGATGGCCCATGATAGGTGGTTTAGGTTGTGATGGAGATGGTGGTGATGAAGTGTCATGAATGTGATCAAGGGGAGTGATTGGTGACAAAGAAAGTGTAATATCCAAAGAAGGATGACTTTGAAGTGGTTGAGGGTTAGAGAGTCTTATGAGGAACAGTCCTAAATATTTTCAGCAAAGGGTTCAAATGATGAGGAGAAGTTGGTTCATTGAAGATGGTGGTGAAATTTGAAGTTTTAAGTGAAATGGAAAGAAGATGTGTTTCTCTTACTTATGAATATAGTATAGTTTTATTTTTGTTTTTTGATGGTGGCATTTGTGGATTGGAGATGAATATCTTTGTTGTAGGAGAAGGTGTGGTGTTGTGATATTACATCGCTAGTATGTGTGACAAAAGTTGTCCTAGATGAGCTAAAGGTGAGATATGATTTTCTTGGAAGGGTTAAATGAGGAATCATTGGTGGAATTCATGGTAGAATGGTGTGAGGAAGATGAAGATGATGATTGAAATGGGGAGGATGAATTATTTAATTAGGGAGGAAAAGATCGAAGTGGAAAAGCATGAGAGTTGAGTTTTTGGATTCCAAAAGTGGTTTAGTAAAATACAGAAGGTTTAGCTGGGTCTAAGAAAGAATAGTCAACTGCATAGAAAATCAGGAGCCACAGTGAAAATTTTGTGACTTCGGATGGCAGTCCCGTAAATACCTGGCGATCCCATATATATTAGGGGGTCGTCCAGTAGTTATGGGGGCCGTTCTCTGGAGACAGGAAATTTTTCCAGTTTTCCTGATTTTCCTGTATAGAGATAGTTTTCTATTTTTCCCTTTTGTAGTCAATTCCAATTCACCATGAATCATCTAAGGCCCCGTTTGGTTCGCGGAATCTTCAGGATTCTGATGGAATTGGAATCTGATTCCAATTTCATAATGTGTTTGGTTGGCAGAATGTTTAAATTCAAAATCTGAATTACATTCTTAGTGTGTTTGGTTGGCGGAATGAATGTAAAAAATTAACTCAAATTCCTTTATGTGTGGAATTCAACATTCCATCATAAAACGGAAGGAAAGTTTATAATTCCATGGAATTCGATATTTTTATCATCAAAAATAAATTATTATTATTATTATTATTATATTAATTTATTATTATTATTATTAATTATTTTGTTATTATTTTATTATTATTATTATTATTAATTTTTATTTATATATTATTAATTTTTTAAAATTTTATTTATTTATTTATTTAAAAATTATATTATTATTTATTTTTAAAAAATTATATATATTTATTTATTTAAAAATTATATTATTTTTTATTTTTTTAAAATTATATTTATTTATTTATTTAAAAATTTATTTAATTATATATTTAATATTATATTATTATTATTTATTTATTTATTATTATTATTTTTTAAAAATTATATTATTATTATTATTTTTTTTTAAATTATATTTATTATTATTAATATAATTATATAATTTGTTTTTTCATTTCATTTTTTTCCAACCAAACACGCGATAGTTTTCACAAATTCCAATTCCGTCAGATTCCAATTCATTAACATTCCAATTCTTTAACATTCCAATTCCTTAACATTCCAATTCCTCAAACACATTCCAATTCCACCAAAAACATTCTGCGAACCAAACGGCCCCTAATACTTAACAATCAAGGTTATAAGACTAAACATCCTAAGCTCAATCAAGAAATCATATGTAGGCAAATTAACATTTTTATAAGCATGCATAATATAACAGTAGCCAAAGCGTATTGATATTTGTTCAAAAATCCCTCAATAATATATATATATATATATATATATATATATATATATATATATATATTATATATATATATATATATATATATATATATATATATAATACAATACATATACATATACGTAAGCAAAGTATCATACAAATTATTCTTAGGAAAGAATAATACGTAATCAACACGGGTATCGTTCTCCTCGATGAGAGGTGAATGGAAATTCACGTTTATGTCGGGAATCGAGATTGAATGTCATTAAAGATTTGGTTTTGGCTTCTAGTTCTAATAACGCAAATGAAAAGCAAATAAAGGCAAACTAAACGAGAATTAAAGATACAATTAAAACCTAACGACAACTAAACACTTAACGATTAATTAACGACTAACGGACAAACAAAATATTATCAAATTAAACTCTTAAAACTTAAAATGCAACTTACTTAAACTAAAATGCATGAAACTAATTTTTAAAATAAAGAAAAAAAATTTGAATTTTTTTATTAAAACTATTTTTTTAAGTGAATAATACTAAAAATTAAATAAAAATATATAACTAAATCTTAAAATTTTGGGAAAATTTATAAAAATTCTATAAGCTAAAAAGGCGACTCATAAAAGAAAAAAGTCGAATAAGCTTAAACCAATAAGCCAGGAAAAATCGATTTAAGCAAAAAAAAAAGCTATAACTAAAACGTGTATAAGAAATAAATTAAAAAAAACTATAACAGAAAAGTCCCAAGGGCACATTGGTTAAAGCTTAGGTGTGCTGAAGGAGAGGTCACAAGTTCGAGTCCTGTGGCCTTCCTTTTTGCAAAAACTTTTATTTTTTTATTTTCTTTTTGAAAAAGCTAAACTTTAGACTAAAATAAGCAATTTTAGTATAGAGACTTTATGCTAAAACTTATTAATAAGCTAGATAAAACTACTTGAAAAAGACAGTTTTGTTTTTTTTCAAAACTTGACATTCAACTAAACTGCTTAGACTTAAAAAACAAAAATTAAGCTAACCTAAAGACAAATAAGCTAGAAACAGAACTTAACCTTGACTTAATAAGCAATAAGGAGTAAAAATAAGCAAACAAAATAAGCTAGAAAAGCACTTAAATCTATTTAGGAAGCAGACATAAAAATAGATCATAAGGACTTTCTGCCAAACATTTAGGCTAAAATAAGAACTAATAAGCACTATCAAAATGCTAAAAGCTAAAGACAAGTAAAGAGCTGAACTCTAGGAACACAAATAAGCAGGAATTGAGCAAAAGGTTTAGAAAATAAGCTTAAAAAATGAGGAGAAAGTGACAGACTATACTACGTGTTTTTGGACTTTTTGAGTTTAATGACAGATTTTAAGCTTAATTCTAGGACTCAATAAGCTAAATGAAAAGCTAAAACTCAAAAACAGATAGAGACTTTGACCCTAAGAACATTTAAAAACTAAAATTAAACAAATAAGTAAAAGAAATAAGTTGAAAAAGGCAGATTAAAATGACAGACAAACTACTTATTTTTGGCCTATTTTAGAAAATTGCTAAACTACTTGCAAATAGTATAAAGACTCAAATTCAACTTAAATCTTATAACAAATCATAACCAAACTAAAATAAGCTAAAATAAAAGCAAAATCAATCCATACTAAGCTAGATTATCACTTCTATAAGCACAAGCTAATATAAAACAGAATTGAAAATTGAGCATATGCTGATTTGAATGAAACCTGTTCAAAAGATATTACCAAAGCTTGATGACTTAAAACAAATGCTTAGAGATGCATTTGTGACACAAATTAAACACAAAAGCCACCCTTCAAATAGAACTTTAAGGAAATCAGCTCATAATCTGATTGAAACTCTTTAAGACTAGTAACTTTAAAAAAATGATTAAACTAACTTCAATTTGAACAAAACTAATCTAAGACTTGTAAAACTTGCATTGAAACTGAATTAGAGCTTATGAAAGTTGGCTTGATACCCCAAAAAGCTACACAAGTAGTCTTAACTATGTTGAGACTGCTTGTGCCAAACACCCCTTTAAAGCTATAAATCTTATTTTTAAACTTAAACAAATTCTTAAAAGGCCTAATTTATGAAAACAGATGATTAACTAAACTTAACAATGAAAAATAAGCAAGGACTTTGGATCAATAAGCACCTCATAATAAGGTAAACTAAAATAAGCAAATTTAACTAACGTGGACAGATTTTATCAAAACTTAATTCAAACTTAAAACTAAGCTATAATCTAACAAAATAAGCTTAACAAAAGGCAGAATAAGCATATATAAACATTTATAAGCATAAATAAGCATAATTATAAGCAGGGCAGATAATAAGCTAAAAATACAGAAATAGAAATGTGTACCTTTATCCCAGCTAAACAGGGATTAAAACAGATGCTCAAATGCGCTAATCTACAATGCTAGCTTAAAGAATAAGCTTAAGATATAGCCCTATAAGCCCTTCATTCTCTTGGCTTATCGTCCAAGTGGCTTTATTCAAATCAATTTGAATAGATTTGAGGAAACTGCTTATCCAGTTAAGCTTATAGCAAGCTTAACTGAATAAATGATAGCTTATCAAGTAATAAGGGCTTATTGAGCTTAATTGAGTAAAATCAAAACACATTTTGGTTAAATTGCATAAAAGTAAAAGCTCTAATTCATCAAACAAATTAAAGGAAACTGACTTTTATTAATAGTAAAATGTTTACAAGCTATGAAATAACATTAAAGAAGTACAATAAGCTGGAAATAAGCTTAAGATTACATAATAAGCTAGACTACACTACTCCTAAACTACATGCTTTACTGTGTGATAGACTGCCACTATTTATAGATTGAGAAGAGTCTTCTAGACCTTGAGATGCTCCCCAATCCATTCAATCCTAGCCCTTAAACTTCAATCCATCAATTAAACACCCTTGGATCACTTCCACGTCCTATTAGCCAATGAAAGGGCTTGGGATCGCCAGCGTGGATAAAATTGTCGACCAGTGTCAGGGTATGTCAGCTTTTTAGAAGGACGGGAGCATGTGGGAGTGAAAATAATGTTTTACCCTGCGTGTGTTTTGTGTAAAAGAGAGGGAAATGGGGAAGAGGCACAGTAACATCTTTTGCTGACCCGTTAGTTTGACTTGAACCTTATAAATGGGATTGGGCTTGACTTTTAAGCTTTAGGCCAAGAAATGATATAGGATAAATGGATTTAGATTTGTATTTTTGTTATATTTTTAGGTTTGGATTAGTATAGATACAATGTTAATGGGCTGATCTGGCCCAATAAAATGGGTACGGGTTGGCCCATTAAGGATGTATACGCCTTCGGCTTTGGTTTTCCACGCTCTTTCTATTCTCGTGCTCGGTTTTATCTGTTTTGGCTTTGTTTTTGTCCTTTTTATGATATATCCATACCTACAAGACACAATTCACGAAATACACATATACAATGCATTTTTTTATGTATTTTTGGTCAATATTGGTCTTTTTAGCTCATTTTAATAGGTAAAATGTATGTGTATTTAAGCACATACCAAAATCTCTCATACTAAGCTCTTGTCGTGTCCTCACGCAATGATATAAATACACGCTTAAAACCAAAAATTCCAATCCCCCTAAACTAATCACCTCGAAAAGTAGCTAAGTGCTCATCTAAAGGGATTAAGAAATCACTAGTTTTAAAAGGTCCCTGTTTTACCATTTTTATATATAGTTTTAAAAGTGCTCATCTAATTCTATTTATTTTATATATATTCTATATATATTATATATATATATATATATTTATATATATATAGATATAATATATATATTATATATATTCTTATATATATATATATCATACTTTAAGGTAACGGAACATGAAACACTAAAAGGATAATCAATCGTCTTGATTTTTCACCGCCCCACAAACCAAGCTTAAAAAACGATAATCATTGTTAAATTTAACGTTAGATGTTACATCTACTTGATAAATGTAATTGTGTACGCATCGTTAATTTCGCTCCTTTATTCCTAAATCCTCTAAGGGTTTTATTCTTATTAATTGGGCGACCAAATAAAATTAATTTATTATTCATATAATGTAAACCCGGGTTTAGACCACAATTGTTTGAAATACCTTTCTAAGAGTTGATATGGTGAGTATAAGGGTCCACATTTAAGGTTCTAATTTGCATGGATTTAGAGGTTATCTTTTTTTTTCATCTGAAACAAGCAACTACGAGTCCAGAGACGGAGAGGCTAGGCTTTATTTAGGATAAACCCGGAGTCAAATTTTAGCTTTTTATTTATTGCAACATTATTAAACTCGGTCCTTTAAAACCAACTGACCACATCGGGACATCTAAACCGAATGAGCGTAGTCTTATTTTGACCTCGTGTGAAATTCAATCGTCTTTTAGAAGGTAACATCTGCAGCGAAAGACCAGATGCAACAAATCTTTTATCAGTCTCAGTTATTATTATCTATGTGCTTATTTAGAAGATGCCAATTCGGAAGCGAACCGGACCAGAGACAGTAAACCTTTATCAAGCCCACAAGTTTCTATTATTATTATTATTTTATTATTACATACACCTTTAATATGACTGTCACATCGGTATGCGAACCGACCATGATCCAGAAGTCTTCGGTTTATTACATTATTATTATTATAGGCAAAATTTTCAAGTCCTATGGTTTTCAACTACTAAACAACGGTTGAGAGCCGTCAAGTATTTGTAGCTATTTCCCTCATCACTGACAAAACCTCGATTGTGTACCTTAATTTACACCAGACGAATCTCTCGAAGGGATTTATACTAAAGTAACTTTATTTATTCAACAATTATATAACATTTATTAGGGGTGTGCGCGGTTCGGTTTGGGTCGGTTTTTGGCTAAAATAGAAACCGCACCAAAATATTCGGTTTTTATAAAACCAAAAACAGAAACCGCTCGATTTTTGGCGGTTCAGTTTTTTCGATTTCTCGGTTTTTGTGGTTCGGTTTTTTCGGTTTCAAACCGTTGAAATTTAGTTGTTGCTAATTTATATTAATAAACTTGTTTTACGTAGAAAATTAATTGTTTTTTTATTTTTTTTGTCAATATAAGCCTAATAATGTTTACACAAATTTTTACAATTATACACATAAATGAGAGACACACACATGCATGTGAAAATACACATAGTATGATCATTGTCATTGTAACGATATATTGTCAAGTAAACACACGTACACGACAAACATATATATAAACATTAAGATAATATATACTATAATAATTTCATCCCTAAAATAAATATGAATTTAAAATTTTTAGTTATCATTTATTTATTTATATTATATTAATTATATATTATTATAAAACTGGTTTGGTTCGGTTCGGTTCGGTTTTTACGGTTCGGTTTTTGAACAAAAACCAAAACCGAACCGAAATTTTTCGGTTTTTGTAAAATTAAAAACCGAACCATCGGTTTCTAGATTCGGTCGGTTTTTTCGGTTCGGCTTTTTCGGTTTTCAGTTCGGTTTCGGTTTTTCGGTTTCTTCTGCTCACCCCTAACATTTATTAAGCTGATGGGAGCAAAAGGTCACAATTAACCT
>BQNB010154926.1:0-13333 GCA_026074375.1 Tanacetum coccineum | reverse complement strand
AGCTTCCCATGTTGAGTGGAAGCTAGTCATACACTTGAGACCACTCATGTTGAGTTCTTCAGTGATGAAGATGAACCAGAAGTTGATTTGAGGAACATCACTAATTCCTATACAATTCCACCCACTCCCAATACAAGAATCCATAAAGATCACCCAATTAGAAATGCGATTGGAGATGTGAAGTCCTCTATTCAGACAAGAAAAATGACAAAATCTACTTCTAAACAAGGGTTTCTCAGTGCTGTATATGAACAGAAAACACATGATACCCTGAATACTTATTTATATGCTTGTTTCTTATCACAGATTGAACCCACAAGCATTGCTAAAGCTCTATCTGATTCATCTTAGGTGGAAGCAATGCAGGAAGAACTTCTGCAATTCAAACTCCAACAGGTTTGGAAACTTGTGGATTTGCTTAATGGGAAGAGGGCCATTGGAACAAAATGGGTCTTCATAAACAAGAAAGATGAAAGAGGGATTGTGATTAGGAATAAAGCAAGGTTGGTTGCACAGGGTCATAGAAAAGAAGAAGGTATAGACTATGAAGAAGTTTTTGCTCCTGTGGCAAGAATTGAGGCAATAAGATTGTTTTTAGCCTATGCTTCTTTTATGGGTTTTCTGGTATATCAAATGGATGTGAAGAGTGCATTCTTATATGGAACCATTGAGGAAGAGGTTTATGTTACTCAACCACCAGGATTTAAAGATCCTGACCATCCAGACAAAGTTTACAAGGTGGTCAAGGCACTTTATGGGTTGCATCAAGCACCAAGAGCATGGTATGAAACCTTGGCTAACTATCTATTGGGCAATGGGTTTAAAAGAGGGAAAATAGATCAGACATTGTTTATCAAAAAGCAAAAAGGAGATATTTTGCTTGTATAGGTCTATGTTGATGACATTATCTTTGGCTCTATAGACAAGGAACTGTGTACTGGATTTGAGAAGCTTATGAAGGATAAGTTTCAAATGAGTTCTATGGGAGAACTTACTTTCTTTCTAGGATTACAAGTACAACAGAAGGAAGATGGAATATTTATCAGTCAGGATAAATATGTAGCTAAGATTTTGAAGAAATTCAACTACACTGATGTGAAGTCTGCTTCAACTCCAGTTGATTTGGAAAAGCCTTTAGTCAAAGATGGAGATGTTGATGATGTTGATGTACATCTCTATAGATTTATGATTTGGTCTTTGATGTATCTCACAACATCTAGGCTAGATATTATGTTTGCAGTATGTGCATATGCCAGATTTCAAGTTACTCCAAAGATATCACATCTCTTAGCTGTAAAGAGAATTTTTAGATATTTGAAAGGAAAACCAACATTAGGCCTTTGGTATTTTAAGGATTCTCCATTTGAACTAGTTGCATATACTGATAGTGACTATGCTGGAGCCACTCAAGATAGGAAGTCAACAACTGGAGGTCGTCAGTTTTTAGGAAATAGGTTAATATCATGGCAGTGCAAGAAGCAAACTGTGGTTGCCACCTCTACAACTAAAGCTGAATATGTAGCTGCTGCTAGTTACTGTGGACAAATACTCTGGATTCAAAACCAATTCCTGGATTATGGGTATAATTTCATGAATACTGTCATTAATATTGACAATAACAGTACTATTTACATTATTGAAAATCCTGTTCAACATTCTAAAACAAAACATATAGAGATTGCAATGCTAAAAAGTTAATACAAATGGTTAAATATCATACTGATCATAATGTTGCAGATCTTCTTACAAAAGGTTTTGATGCTGGAAGGTTTTAGTACTTGGTCTCAAGTATTGGAATGCTTAATCCTTAAATGTCTACATCTCTTTATGTCTTTGTAATGTTTTTGTAAAGGATTAGTACTGTTAGTTGTATCCATTAGTACTGCTAAGTATAACTAGTACTGTCAGTTATACTTAATACAGTTAGTTAAAACTGTTAGTCAAAATTAATACTGCTAAACAAGAAAATACTTAGGATTGTGTATTTTTGGCTTCGGACTAACACCTGCAGGTTAAGCATATTGAATACCTGATCTTGAATGCTTCACCTCTGAAGTACTGTTTGAGAGGTAGTTAATGTTTTTGAATAATAGTTTTTAACTTTTATTCATGGGTTATGCATAAATATGGATCCTCATGAATTCTCACATGTCTATCTAGTCTTTTCTAGTGTGCTTATGATGAATAGAGGCACGTTGTTGTATAATTATTGAAGACAAAGTTAATACTGTTAGATATCTCTTAATACTACTAGGGAGAAAATTAGTACTGCCAGGCAAAAGATAGTACTGTTGGGATGTCATAAGAGTCAAGGTTAGAACTGTTGAGCAAATACTTACCCCTTAAAGCATTGTTTGGGGGGAGGCTACTTATTTCAATATACAGTCAAAGCATGGATGGAAGGATATATAATATCAAAAGTGTGTTAAAAAGAATCAAACACATCTAGGCATGTCAAAAGAGGTCGAGACACCAAGATACCTTAGTCTAGTGGCCCCCCTGTAAATGTTGGTGATGAGGCTGTCCATAAGGAGTTGGGTGACAGAATGGAAATGGCTGCCACTATTACTTCTGGCTTAGAAGCAGAGCAGGACAGTGGTAACATCAATAGGACCCAATCCATGGCAACACTTAATGGATCAAGTCCTTAGGGAATTGGTTCAGGTAGTGGTCCCAGGTGCCAAGATACCATATTGGGGGGTGTAGATGCTCAAACTAGGTGTGAGACTACATCTAAATAGTCTAGTGATCCACCTCTCTCAAGAGGTTACACACTTAGAAGTAGAGAGGACAGTATGAAACTATTGGAATTGATGGCAAAGTGTACAAAGTGTATGTGAAATACTAAGGAAAAGAAAAGAGAGAAATTGTGAGTTGAAAAACAGAAAGAGAGATGTGTTTGAAAACGGTTATAGTCCAGCAAAAACATTTGACCTGGTTCTCTATAACCTTGGCTCTTGATACCAATCTGTAACACCCCCAAATTGGGTCGCAGCGGAATAAGGGTCCGGGGCGTGTTACTTCTCAGATCAATAACACAAGATATATATAGAACGACCAAAAAGTCGTTTGAAAACGATACATTGGATTTAACAAAGTCATTGTTACATAAGCCCGTAGCTTAACTTGTTCACTTAATCAAATACAAAGATTTTCAGCCCATAACAGATAACAAAATGAAATGCGACAAAATCTTTAATGCAAGACATCCAAATCAAAACCACCAATGTATCCATCGCACCTCGTGCTTATTGATCCCCTGAAAAACATTGCTTTAAAACGTCAACAATAATGTTGGTGAATTCATAGGTTTGATAAATCATATATTGTAGGACCATAAGATTTCCCAAGTGTATGATAATGCAACAGATGCAGACATCATATAAATGTAATTACGTTGCTCTAAGCTCATGACACTGAAGCTTGACGTGTATGAATACCAAATTAATGGCCTACATTGCCCGTGGTGATGTTCTAACCCGCAACATCCTATATTCGACATGGTATACGTTCGTTTGTCCAGTGATAGCTAATCACCCGAACGGGGTTGTCAAACCCAATAGATCTATTAATAACATTCGCGCTCACAATCCCGCAATTGACAGTTCATGATAATGGGCTCAGATATGGGTTATCGCTACTTAGGCAACACGTAATCATAATATGAAACTTAACCACTTGTGTCCAATTGTAAAGCATTGCATGTTTTTCACCCCAAAAACTTTATAAAACAAAAACATGTAAAACGTGGGGCTATGAACTCACCTTGAGTGAGCAAATGCCAAGTGTATCACAAATAATGCGTCACGCAAATCGTCGAATGCAACCTATTTAATTTAAGGTCGTATAAGTACTAATCACATTGAGTAATCTTTACCATGCATAAGTCTATTTAGCTAATCACCATCTAATTGTTTGAGTGAAAACATATTTATAATTGTAAAACATTTATAAATATCTGAATAATGTAATTATAGTTATTCCTGGTAGGGTATTAGTTACTCCTGGTAGTGTTGTAGTTACTCCTGGTAGTGTTGTAGTTACTACTGGTAGTGTTGTAGTTACTCCTGGTAGTGTTGTAGTTACTCCTGGTAGTGTTGTAGTTACTACTGGTAGTGTTGTAGTTACTCCTGGTAGTGTTGTAGTTACTCCTGGTAGTGTTGTAGTTACTACTGGTAGTGTTGTAGTTACTTGTACAACTTTCCAGTTCTGTCGAGACCCGAAACTCGACCGAAAATGGGCGAAAAAAAAAGCACTCGCCATCAGATCTGTGCGTGTATGATTATCAAAAAAAGACAGATTTTGGCCCCCCGCAATATACGACCACTGCGTTATCACTTGCTTTTAGACTTAAAGAACCTCGCAGGGGGAAAGTAAAACAGACCTTCCGAACGACTTTCATGTTTCGGCCAAAGGCCGAAACGGACTGGAAAGTGCCGCAAATACCATCTTAAAATCCGGACAGAAACCACTAACTTACCAAATGCTGGATTTTTATACTTCAATTATATACCTCGTTTTCGCTCTAACTTTTTCGTTATAAATCCGTTTGACAAGTTTCTTACCTTTTCGGAATCGTAATGAATCATGCTACTTTATAAAAAAATAAAATAATGTGTTATATATACGAATTTTGGACATAATCTTTGAGTGACCTTGATGAATCCATTTTTTTTTAACCTTGCTTTTATACCTTACTACTTTTGTAGTTAATCATTTTTACACCAATTTAATGTTGTACAATACTTTCTCATTCCTTTTTAACATGATATTAGCAATATCTCAACAAGTATAATTGTGCGCAAAATGATCATTACAAGTAAAAACTCCATTTATATGTTAAAAATCCTATTTGGTGATTCAAGCTACAATAGAACTAGCATATGCATAAAATGAATATTGAAAGAACACAAAGGGTTCTAGATGACCTTATGGTGTATGATGATGATGATCAATGTAATCTAAACCCTTGTTTAGATAAAAATCCAAAGCTTGCACCAAAGAAAACCCTAGCTTCCCTTTTCTTGATTAAAGCTTGAATATGGTTAACCAATGCTTGGAAATATCTTAGAATGTCTTAGATATGATGTGTATAGATGTGTATAGGTTGTATAAAATTTGGTATGGATTTATTATAAAGAGGTGTTTGAGCCGTGGGCTTGTAGAGAGCAAAAGAGAGAGTTGTGTGAAATTTTACTAAGTAAAATGAAGTGTATGTTATCTTTCTTTAGGAGTGCAAGACTTATATGTATAAAACTAGTCAATAACACTATACAAGACAAGATGAGTGATTTAGGGAAATAGTTGGTCAAGGGTATGGCATGGGAGGTATGGCTTCATTTAATGCAAAGGTGATGTACAAAGACCTAGTTGCAAGATTTCTTTCATATTTCTTTGTATATATTGCAATAATTTCATCCCATGTATGATATACATGATATATTTTGTAACTTTTATGTATTGGGTATAAATGTGGGTATTTGTTGAAGCGTAGAAAAGTTTTGGTGATTCCGGGAGTGCCTAAACGCATTTTATTGCGAAACGAAATCAATTTACGCAACCAATAAAAATAAAATGAACAAAGTTAATAATTATCTTCAAAATAATTACTTAACCTTTGCTTGATGTAAACATTTAATTATTTGATGCCCGTTTACATTGAACGCTAATTTTTAATTTACGCGATTTAACCTAACGTTTACGATTTCAAGCAAACACGTACAATACAAAAGGTACACTGTGGATTTGTTGATGTCGTCAATGACTTGAAAACACAGGGTGTTATAGACTTCCCCCGTTAAACGAGCCTTGTCCTCAAGGCTCACGATGCAGCACTTGACGACGGTGTGGTCTTGGTGAAGAGGTGTGGATATTTCTTCTTGAATTGGTCTTCACGTTCCCACGTGAACTCAGGACCTCTCTTGGAGTTCCATCGAACTTTGACTAATGGGATCCGACTTCGCTTCAATCGTTTAACTTCACGGCCCACTATTTCTAATGGTTCCTCAACAAAATGAAGCTTGTCATCAAGATGAAGTCCATCCAACGGAACGGCTAATGGTTCGTCGGCATGACACTTTTTCAGATTAGATACATGAAATGTATTATGAACTCTGCTCAACTCTTCTGGAAGTTCAAGCTTGTAAGCAACTTCTCCAACCCTTTCTATCACCTTAAAAGGTCCAACATACCTAGGGTTTAACTTCCCCCGTTTGCCAAAACGTACGACCCCTTTCCAAGGCGAAACTTTAAGCATAACTTTATCCCCGACTTGGAATTCCATTGGTTTACGCTTCAAGTCAGCGTAACTCTTCTGTCGATCACGAGCGGCTTGCATCCTTTGCTTGATCTGGATGATTTTCTCAGTGGTCTCTTGAATTAGTTCTGGACCGAGTATTTGAGCTTCTCCAACTTCAGTCCAACAAACCGGTGAACAACACTTTCGACCATAAAGTGCTTCGAATGGTGCGGCCTTGATGCTGGTGTGATAGCTATTGTTATATGAGAACTCGACTAATGGCAAATGGTTAACCCAACCCTTTCCAAAGTCGATTGCACAAGCACGCAGTACTCATGTCCAAATTAGTACCCAAAGCGTTCTGAAGTGACCTCCAGAAATTTGATGCGAATCTCGGGCCACGATCGCAAATGATTGAGACGGGTATCATAAAATGATGAAATCACGAAGTACACGAAAATCGAATGATCAACATTTATAAACAGACGATATAAGGTAAATAGTAAGACGTCACATGATAGACGTAAGTAAGAGTAACGAAATCATAGTCTTGTATTAAATACTCCTAGTATCATGAATATAGTAGGGATGCAAAAGAGAGCTTATAAAGTTACCTGGTGCAATAGTAAGCGCGTGCGGATATCAGATAAAACAAGGAGAGATCTAAATTTTAAAAAGCATGGTCATAGTCTGAGGTTTGAAAACGGACCTAGTTCTCTATGATTCAGCTTTGATACCATCTGTAAACCCCAAAATCTTGGTCTCGCCAGCGGAATGGTAACAATGGGGTGCTACTTATAGTCCAAACGCAAAAGGGACAAGTCACAGGAAAAGATAAGACCTCAAAAGAGACGTTTAAATAAAATTTCAAATTCGTTATATTAAATCAGAGTATTCATTAGGTCCCATTAGTAATGTATTAGCCAAACATTTTTAAATCGTTTGTCGATGTACTCAAGTTATAAGCCTTCAAAAACTATATTTATCCGCGCGACTCAAATGCTCCAATGCTCCACTAGCAAAATAATAACCTGAAAATACATGCTAAAACGTCAACAATAATGTTGGTGAATTCATAGGTTTAAGTAAAAAGCAGTATTGAAATAATTTAAGAAATATTTCAGAAGAAAAGTAGCGTTACAACATTTAAAAGTGTTATTTCCGAAATCCATCCGAAATCCAAGTAGTGATTTAATAACTCTAGTAAATGTTCAGTAGTGGACCACAAGAGATCGATTAGTATTGGTGGACGAGTATGTATTCCGAAGTCCAAAACAAGTAAGGTAGACAAGGGAAACAAATTCACCAAGTCTAAGTATATATTATTGCACTAAGCATGACACCGAAGCCTTAAACTAGATTGTGCCACCAATCAGAAAAATAGGCTGCTTGCCAACACTCATAACGCCTCTAATGTTAAATGCCCAAAACTCAATCAATGGAAGATGAGTATCCCAACTGCCACCAAAATCCATAACACAAGCTCGAAGCATATCCTCCAGCGTTTAAAAAGTACGCTCACTCTGACCGTCGGTCTAAGGGTGGTAAGCCGTACTCATGTCTAGTGTGCCATAAGTGTGACGTGAATCGACCATCACGGTCTGAAATGATTGGCACCGGCACACCATGTCTCGCTACAATCTCATTGGTATAAATCTTTGCTAACTTCTCCGTCTTGTAGTCTTCACGAATAGGTAAGAAGTGAGCCGACTTGGTCAATCTATCCACAACGACCCAAATTGTATCATGCCCACTGCTACTTTTAGGCAACTTTGTGACAAAGTCCATTGTTATCTTTTCCCATTTCCACTTAACACGTAAGACATCTGCTAACATACTCAGCAATGTCTCTCTTCATACCAGGCCACCAATACAAGTCTCTCAGATCATAGTACATCTTATCCGCACCCGGATGTACTGAATATCTAGAAGTATGAGCTTCATCCATGATCAATTTCCTTACACCACCAACTGATGGAATCCAGATACGATCAAAGAAGTAAATTTCACCATCATCTCGTTGCTCAAAGTGTCTTTCTAATCCTCTTATCCATTCAGTTGGGGCTTTGAGATCATTGGAAGCTTCGCTCTGCACTTCCAAAATCTTAGTATTAAGTCCAGAATGAATAGTAATACTTATAGCACGTACTCGTCTTGGCTTGAGTCTTTCTTTTCTGCTCAAGGCATTTGCCACCACGTTCGCCTTGCCCGGGTGGTATTTGATCTCACACTCGTAGTCACTGAGTAGCTCGATCCACCGCCTTTGGCGCATATTTAAATCTTTCTGGTCAAATATGTACTGGAGACTCTTGTGGTCAGTGTAGATAACACTTTTCGTCCCATAAAGATAATGTCTCCAGATTTTAAGAGCGAACACCACCGCACCCAATTCCAGGTCATGGGTGGTATAATTTTTCTCATGCTTCTTCAACTGTCTTGACGCATACGCTATCACTTTGCCCCGCTGCATCAGCACGCACCCAAAACCTTGTTTTGATGCATCACAATAGACCACAAAGTCATCGGGTCCATCGGGGAGTGCTAACACAGGAGCATTGCATAGTTTCTCCTTCAGAATTTGGAAAGCTTCATCTTGCTTATCGCCCCACACATAAGCCTTATTCTTTTGAGTCAACAGGGTGAGGGGCTTGGCGATCTTGGAGAAATTCTCAATAAATCTCCGGTAGTAACCTGCCAATCCTAGAAATGAACGGATTTCTGTTGGTGACTCAGGGGTCTTCCAGTTCTTGACCGATTCTACCTTGCTAGGATCCACGTGGATACCGTCACGGTTGACCACATGTCCTAGGAACTGGACTTCTTGTAACCAAAATTCGCACTTTGAAAATTTGGCGTACAACTTCTCCTTCTTGAGTAAGTCCAAAATCGTTTTCAGGTGGACTTCATGCTCTTCTTCTGACTTTGAGTAGATTAAGATGTCGTCAATGAACACAATTACGAATTTGTCCAAATACGGCTTGCAGACGCGGTTCATTAAGTCCATAAATATTGCTGGCGCGTTTGTCAGTCCAAATGGCATGACTGTGAACTCAAAGTGTCCATAACGTGTTCTAAATGCGGTCTTCGGTATATCTTCTTCTCGAACTCTTAACTGGTGATATCCCGAACGAAGATCGATCTTGGAGAAACAACACGCACCTTGTAATTGGTCAAACAAGTCATCAATTCTGGGGAGAGGGTAACGGTTCTTTATAGTCAACTTGTTTAGTTCCCTGTAGTCAATACACATTCTCATCGAACCGTCTTTCTTCTTGACAAAGAGCACGGGTGCTCCCCATGGTGAGTGACTTGGTCGAATAAAACCCTTCTCTTGAAGTTCTTTAAGCTGGTTCGACAATTCTAACATTTCTGAAGGGGCTAACCGGTATGGAGATCTAACAACTGGCGATGCGCCTGGAATCAGATCAATGTGAAATTCTATCTCTCGCACAAGAGGTAAACCTAACAGATCGTCTGGAAATACCTCAGGGAAGTCTCGGACAACACGTATGTCATCAAGCTTTTTCTCATCAGCCTTGATACATGCAAGTGATCCAAGGTCTTTTTCCGGCTTCTCGCCTTGAACTTCAAGAATCTCGCCATTCGGAAGAGGAATACGGACAATCTTCTCATAACAATCGATGAGAGCTCGGTGATATGCCAACCAATCCATTCCAATGATAACATCAAAACTTCCTAGCCGGGTTGGCAACAAGTCTATTTTGAACACGTGATTTAACAAGACTAAGGTGCAACTACGTAAAATGGTATTGGTGCTAACGACTTTTCCGTCTGCTAACTCTACTTCGTAGCTAGTGTTTAGAGTGGCAGGGGCAATATTAATAAAATGCGTAAACGCAGAAGATACAAAACTCTTCTCAGCACCGGAGTCAAAGAGAATACAAGCGTAGTGATCATTAAGAAGAAACGTACCCGTGACCACATTCGGATTCTGCTGTGGATTTTCAACCACCACGTAAGCTCTCCCACGAGCTCCATCATTTTGCTGGTTCCCTGCTTTCGGACACTTATCCTTTTCGGACACTTATCCTTGAAATGCCCTTTCTCTCCACACCCAAAACATGTCACATTTTGCAGTAAGTCATTACCTGCACCCTGAAGCCTAACTCTACAATCTTTCTCCATGTGACCTAATCTTTGGCATCTCTGGCATTTTGAGGGACACGGCCATGATAAGGTAAGTTGCACTAATACATTTTGGTAAAATTCGTCCAACATAACTCTTTCTCCAGCTGGTGGCCTGCAGCATATGCCTTGACTTTTCCTGTCTCCTGTTTTGTTGCTGGTGATAATTGTTGTTTCGGTTGCGGTTTTATATTGTTGTTGTGTTGTTGTTGTAGTTATGGTTATTGTTATGTTGTTTCTCTGGTTGTCTTCCATTTCCTTTTATTGCTTCTCCTCGATTCTTGCAGCCCTTCCCTGAATGCTTGCTCGACAGTTCTACGGGGCCATGTTGATTTGACTCATGCAAGGTTGCAGGCTTTGAACAAGTGATGTTTCTTTTTGATTTATCAGGAAACCCCACGAAAAATTATACTTTTAATCTGATTCTTTTCAGTAGGCTACAATTCAAGACACATCAAGCCAGTTTGTGGAGAACGCATTGTTTGTAAGATTCAATATCATTATCCTTTCAGAGTCAGGTCCAGAAGCTCTTGTTCCATCCTTTGGATTTCAGTTGTCTGGGCCAATATTCAGTGTCAAACATAGCTTTCACGTTGCTCCAGGGATGATTCGCATTAGCAAGTCCAATGTCTGAACATTTCCGTTCTACCAGGTCAGAGCACGACCCTCGGCAACGTGCTCATGGCAAACTTTACTTGTATCTTCAGAACATTTGACATATTTCAAACACTTGCTCCATCTTTTCGAACCAACGTTTCAGTCCGACTACACTTCAGTCCCCTTGAAAGGAGTGAGGCTTGCCATTCATAAATGTCTTATACGAACATCCATGCACCTCTGGTGCAACAGTTCCTCCAGTATTCGTTGATCCAGATCCACCACTATTGTTTGAGTCAGCTCTAGTCTTTTCATATTTTTCAATAGCTTTGGCCACATGCTTTTCCACTATATTCCTAACATATTTCTTTTTAAATCTCCTGGGCGGCATGATTCTGGCAACACAAGTACAACATTCGTGAGAATTTGTAAAAGTATGCAGAGTTTATTATGGCAATGGTAAATAATGGAGGAATGATATAAATAACATAAAATTTATCAGGGATAGTGATTATTACATAATTTGACGATTAGAAATAGATATTGGTATGTCAAAGTAGACATAAGAGATCGAACTTTAAACAAGTATTAGTATCTTATATAAGATTACTATAGATGCAATAATGCACATATCAGAAGAGTAAGTAAGGATCAGGAATACACGCGTGCGGATATCGGATAGAGATGAAGGATTCTGTATTTTAATGAAAGAAAGAAAACTTTAGATCTTTGTGGTTATAGACTAGGGTTTGAAATGAACCCAGTTCCCTATAACCTTGGCTCTGGTACCATCTGTACACCCCAAAATAAGACGGTTAGCAGAGGAATGTAACATTGGTGCTATGTCGCTCGCGTTGCTAGTCAAAGTACAACAAACCAGATATAGGAAACGACTTAAATGGAGTTTTAGATAAGATTTCATTCGATGCCGTAGCAAAATACAAGAGTTCATACATTAGGTCCCATAATTTTTTTTAAAAGTGATAAAACCTTCTTAATTCAAACAAATGCTTCATATACCAAAGGTGACTTAAGTTTTTAAGATAAATAAAAAGTTGCATAAACTTTAGATAAAACACAGAATCCGTTCTTCAATGATATCGCACGGCTTTCCGTCAATCTTCATACTCTAGGACCTGAAAATTACATTTGCTAAAAGTTGCAACACAAATGGTTGAGTAAAATCTAGGTACTATCAGTAAAAAAGGTGTGGACCACAAATCGATGTAATGGCTTTGACTCTGAAACACATTCAGAAGTCCAAACATTTATTATTGACACTAAGCTCATGACACCGAAGCCTTAACTAGATTGGTGCCTCCAATCAGAAAATAGGATGCTTGTCAACAATAACACATCTCAATGTAATGCACCGTCAAACTGTGACCCAAGTAAAGGTGGGGATTGTCAGTCCCGATAGATCTATCCATAACACTAGCGCTCACTATAATAGCAATTAACGGTTCATGATAAATAGGGACTTCACGGCAATAGGTAACTTAGGCATTAATAATCAGGCAGTAATCTGGATAGCATACACTTTGAAAAACACTTGTGTCCAATAGTAAAACAAGCAATGTAATTCACCCCGTAGATTTTGTAAAACAATTGTAGAAAAAGGGGGCTATGAACTCACCTTGAGTGAATGGAAATCAACAAGTATTCAAAATAGAAAATGCGTCACGAAGGAATCCGAAGGCAACCTAATCCAATATAGGTCGTATAAGTACTAAACACTTTGAGTAATCTCTACCATGCATAAGTCTATTTAGCTAATCACCATCTAATTGTTTGAGTGAAAACATATTTATAATTGTAAAACATTTATAAATATCTGAATAATGTAATTATAGTTATTCCTGGTAGGGTATTAGTTACTCCTGGTAGTGTATTAGTTACTCCTGGTAGTTATAGTTATTACTACTGGTAGTATATTAGTTACTCCTGGTAGTGTATTAGTTACTCCTGGTAGTGTTATTACTACTGGTAGTATATTAGTTACTCCTAGTAGTGTTATTAGTTACTCCTGGTAGTGTTATTTTTCTTTAGGAGTGCAAGACTTATATGTAATAAAGCTAGTCAATAACACTATACAAGACAAGATGAGTGATTTAGGGAAAAAGTTGGTCAAGGGTATGGGAAGCATGGGAGGTATGGCTTCATTTAAGGTGTAGAGATGTACATAAGACCATGTGGTGAATTTTTGTGATATTTCTTTGTATACTTCCACCTATGTCCGGTTTTGTATGTATATATGTGATGTTATTTTGTAAATTTTGGGTATTGGGTATAAATGTGGGTATTTGTTGAAGCGTAGAAAAGTTTTGGTGGTTCCGGGTATGCCTAAACGTA
>BQNB010154924.1:0-15457 GCA_026074375.1 Tanacetum coccineum | reverse complement strand
ATCACATGCGAGCTAGTGAGAAAGAGCTTGCTGTTTTGAAGTCCCCATTAGAGAAAAAGTCAATGTTCAGGCGTCAAGAGAGAATGTTGAGACGACAAGAGCAATAACGATTAACGAAGGATGCTAAAATTCAAAGAAGAATTTGGGATCCCGGAATCAAGATTTTTTAGACAACACCTTGAGGACAAGGTGGTTCCGAAGGAGTGAGGAGTGTTACGCCCTTAGTTGGATAATTGTCATGTTTATTTTTTATGTTTTATTAGGATGAGTGTTGGAGTCATTGTTTAGGATATGTGTTTGAGTTAGGATAAGTGTTTATGTTGTGAGAGTTATCTCATAAACTAGTATTTAAGGTTTCACAATGTAATCAATTAATCAAGCAATTAAGTTAAAGTCAATCAAAATATCTAATCATCTCTTCTAATTCTTAAGGAGCTTGCACTTGCTTGAAGTGGTGCCCTATCCCGATACAACCTCTAACAAGGTCGTACAATTGATGCTTTCATTAAGAGCTCTCGTTGAGAGGATTTTCGATTTAGGGTTAAAAAAAACTTAAAATTACTGTTCACGAGTTACTATTCATAGATACTGTTCACCGGGTGCTATTTACGCGCACTGTTCACCGGAGTACTATTCACGCGTACTGTTCATCGAAAAAAAAAATCTGTTCTTCAAATTACTATTTATGGCATCGGGCAACAGCGATCGGGACGCACTATCTAAGCTCTTTCAAATTGGTACGGTGGCCGAATATCAGAGTAAGTTTGTGGTACTTGCAAATCGAGTAACGGGAATCTCTGAATCTTTACTTACATCGTTTTATATCTCTGGACTTAAGCTGACGTTACAAATAGATCTGTTGAGGGCAGGGCTTATAACTTTAGAAGAAGCCTTTGCCTTAGCCCGAATCACCGAGGACCGTTTTGAGGACGAAAGGGCTACCACAGTCATCGCCAAACCGAACGACCTCAACATAGCGGTACATGTAAAAGATATTGAGGAAACAACTCTATACGTTAGACAAGGCAGAAGTTATGTCAACAAGTATGGTTGCTACCTATGAAGAACACGGGTGTCAAGATAGGTTTTGTATGGTTGCTACATATGAAAACAGGGGTGTCAAGATGTATTAAAACATGTTACAACCAGATCTCTTGCTGGGAAAAAAGGTGATCTTGACGCCATTACCTCCAAGGGAGGCCCTCCAGATCACATGCGAGCTAGTGAGAAAGAGCTTGCTGTTTTGAAGTCCCCATTAGAGAAAAAGTCAATGTTCAGGCGTCAAGAGAGAATGTTGAGACGACAAGAGCAACAACGATTAGCGAAGGATGCTAAAATTCAAAGAAGAATTTAGGATCCCGAAATCAAGATTTTTTTAGACAACACCTTGAGGACAAGGTGGTTCCGAAGGAGTGGAGAGTGTTACGCCCTTAGTTGGATAATTGTCATGTTTATTTATTATGTTTTATTAGGATAAGTGTTGGAGTCATTGTTTAGGATATGTGTTTGAGTTAGGATAAGTGTTTATGTTGTGAGAGTAGCGATGCTTGTCTGTTAGTTAGATAAAACAGGCTTAGAGATTTATTTAATTTAATATCATACAAAGTACCATCTTAGATTAAGCCTACATTACACAATAAACGCTACAAATGCTTAAACACAGCCACACGGCCATTTCCCTTATTCTACATTACACAATAAACACATACAGAAGTAAAATAGAACCACACGACCATTTCCCTTATTCTACAAATGCTACTTCACCAACATCCTCAATATGGAATGAGACCATTAAGCTTCTCAATGAACAATTTTTTTACGAGCATTCAACTCCATTTCCCTTGCCAAGATCTGCAATTTATCCACTATCTCACAGTCCTTCCTTTGAATCTCATGGAAAAACTCAGCCATTTTCGCAGGCACATGACGTGTCTCTAAACTATCTAGCTCCTCAAGAAATTGTGCCTGCGCTATAACCACATTATTAACTTCACCACTCACCCTAGTTATCTCTCTTGAAAGCCTGTAGTCTTCAGTTACCGACCGCTGACAGTAAAGAACAAACATGGGCTCCCATTGCACAGAATTAGAAGACCTGCATAGCTCATCACATATTGGTAACCATGTCATTTGTTACCTTCTTATGACTGTGAGTTCAGAAGCAAGACTATAAAAACATAGAGGACCTCACCCTTTAAATAGGTAAAGCCACACAAACAGTCAACTACATAATAATTTTAGGAAAGAAAAACAAAGATACCTCACATGCAAACCTGTATAGAAATGACATTTGATTCCTAATGTTTTCACTTTCCAGAAATAGTATATAACAAAGGTCTCATTACACTCCATTATTAGCATTTCACGTATTCTCTTAGGATACATACTACCCACAACTTCCAAAATAGTTTAGTTAGCAAACAGTGTTGACTTTGCTTATTGTCTTTACCTGCATGACTACACTTATGTCCTACTTATTATGTTTTAGCTTATTGTAATTGCCTGCTAAAAGAATTAGTACTTATAGATTCATAGCAACTACTTAATCCAAACACGTTTTAAGATTCCAGAACTATGTTTATTTGTATATTTATGTCTTCAAAATAATTTAAAAGCCCTATTAAATTTGATTATGTTGTGCTTATTATCTTCTGCTTATTAGTTAGGTTTTTGTGATTGCCTGCAAAAACAATTAGTACAGCTACATTCATAGTATATGCTTATTATCCCAAACACTCCTTAAGATTGCAGAACTATTCTTAATTTGTTTATGCATTTTCTTTTCATTTTTAAACTTATTTAGTTATTTATTTGTGCATTTAGGAATATCATGCAAGAGTTCACGTTAAAAGCAAACTCCAATACTTTTCGTTGATGAAAGACAGACTAGGGTTGGACCGGTGTGTGTTGTTTAGGGAAACTTGCTTTGGGCGGTGGTTGGATTTAACTTACGTTCAAAATGAGGAAAGTCTCATACATTATATGCTTCAGAAGCAAAAGTTTTCTGATAATGATCACTATGATCTTCCACTAATTTATAATGTTAATGAGCATACTGTTCACTTTGGGCGTTGTGAATTTTGTCTCATTAGTGGATTTAAGTTTGGGTGGATATGTTTCCGTAATTTTAGGGACGGTGATATCACTTTTCGTGATCGTGTATTTCCTGAAAAGCTAGGGGAGTATGTTAAAAACATAGATCTTCTATCTTTGATTGAGGATGAAGTGCGTTTCACCAGCCTTTCTGATTCAGACTCTATACGAGTGTATTTATTGTTATCTTTGGAAAGTTAATCATGGGGCCATGATTTAGGATCTGTAGTTGTAGATGATGTATTTTTCTAGGATGGTTGAGGATCTTGAAGATTTGGATGATTTTTCTTGGGGAGAAAAATTATGGCGGGGCGTTACGCTTGCCATCAGGAATAGTTTAACTCAAAACCATAAGCTAAGCGCACCATAAAGCATTGGAAATTAACCCCAACTTTGTTCCCACATATTCCTTGTCTGGATTTATATTGTGTTTCAAGGTTAGTATTCGTTTACAAACACTAGTCAAGTCATTTAATTATTAAACTTGTTTATAATATATACCATTTTAGATTTGGTTTTTGAGTCACTCATAGTGTGATGATCGTAGGTGGGTAAAGGAATTCTAAAGGAATCATGCGAGGATGTTTCTGGTCCAAGCATTTTCCATTTCAAAAATAGGAGTATTTTGGGCAACTTTTTCCCTAGGTTAGTTACATTACTAAATTGTTTCATAATTACTTATTTTCTCCGAGTAGTCAGCCTTTCTCTACATAATACTAGTCGTTTTTCCTCTAGGATTAAAACCAACTATGAGTTTATTATCCAACATAGAAGCGGAGGCCCAATCAATATATGGTACTAGTGAACAGTGATTATTTAAGGTGTATACTCGAGGAGACCATGTTGAATATGGAGTGGCTTTTTGGTGCTTATCTAAAAAGGTCCTAGTATCACATTAGCTCACACAACTTAGGGCGAAAGATAGAGTCCATTGATCCAGAGTATCCTAAATGTAAGTTTCTCTAGAAGATGTGGTTAAGGCTTTGGAGGTTTATGCGACTGTTTGAAGATTTTACCTAAAGAGATCATGAGTTTGAAAGCACGCGTCTACAACTAGAGACTATTATTAAGTAGTTGATGACATCAAATAACGTCTATTTTATAGCATAATTATGTCCCTATATTAACCATTTTGTTTTGTTATTGCAAAGAATTGTTATTTAATCATTTAATTTGAGAATTGCAAGTAATTATGGTAGTTAATTGGTGAAAGATAGCAATAGGCGAGCATTCTAGGGCTAAATTGAAGATATTTTTAAATGATTATGTTCTGAGACCAATATGCGTATCCATCAAGAGATACGCGTATCCGTGCCTGAATTCACAAACGACCACAAAATTGGTAAATAAAGGGTCAATACGCCGTATCCAGAGGACTAAATACGCCGTATTCAAGATATGGAATCAATATAATATTCTGGAAGATATCAAACGTGGTCCCTACTCCAAGAAATCCTTCAATCGCGATCCAACTCCTTGGATACGCCGTATTCAACCGACTTCCAGACCTTATAAATAGAAAACTCAAAAATGAGTTTTAAGTGTGCTAAATCATATTCTCGATACCTTAACCACAAAAAGTCAATTTTCAGAGGAGAAAAAGAGCAGAAGTGGTCGAGCAACGTATTCAATTCCATAGGAGACATCGTGTAATTCCATATACTTTAGTAATCGTTTAGTTTTTGGTTTAATTCGTTTAACTGGTTAGTTTACCTTGGCTAAATCATTACTTTGTATTTATTTGACGTTTGAAGGCTAATACCTTCGGGTATTAGCCATTATTATGAAAATATGAATGTTTGGTATTTGTTTATATCGATTTCTTGATTTATCGTTGTATGCTTATTTATGTTATTCATTTTATACTTGTTTACGGTTTTGTATGAGAAACCTATCATTCAAACTGGATCTTAGTGAAAGGACCAGGGGATCTAGAGTCCAGGATAGCTCTACATATAGTACACTTATACATCTGGATTTTTAGTTAACACAAATATTGTCCTTCTAAGTCTATGTCTAGGATACGCTTCGGGCTTAACTAGTTAATTGGATATTGCCAATGGTTTATTGATCGTGTTTGATAGCAGGGTTGGACCTAGAAATTCACAAATAATGTTCTGATTCCATTGGTAGTGTTGGACAACTGGACTATTAGTGTTATAGATTTGCCATTTAAAGCCGGTATGGAGTAAAGTCTCTATGAGCTAGGGTTTAACAAAATCACCATTGCTTTAATCCCTAAGATAGATTATAATCAGAAAATAAGGATACTTTATGCGGTAGTGCTTTATTGTGACGGATATTAATGTGTATAGGTTCTTAGGATGATGTTGTATCGCCTAAGTTTCTTAGAATGATATGCCACCTCGAGAAGAAATCATTTGCACTTAAATAAAAAACCAACGTTCTAGTCGGATTTAAAATGGTTAATAAGTTTTCTTATATAAGGTTCGAACGTCTTTATTTTTGTTTAGTTCAGCTTGCTATGTGGGTAATAACAGTTGTCTTGAATTGACTTTAGTCACAAAAAAACCGTTGCCAGTCTCTCAGCTGAAACCCCTATTTTCATTAAATTAGGATTTAGATGTCATAGTTTAACATAGGATTAGAATTTCGTAATAGATTTAACTTAGATTAGACAACCAATGTATTAATTAAATTGATAGATTTAACCTCACTCTCAGTGATCGACACTCTACTTACCACGAAACTACTACCGATCAGGTACACTGCCCGTTAAAGTGTTGTTTTTGGTTGAATCGGCAAATCTAAATTCTAAAACTTGAATCATACATAAATAACACCTACACTACAACACATCAAGTTTTTTGGCGCCGCTGCCAGGGAGTGAAAATTAATCTTGATTTTTATTTGATTATTTGGTTTTTAGTTTATATTAGATGTAACCTTGGATTAGTGTATTTAGTGTAGTGTATTTAATATTCTTGTATATTCTGCATATTTGTATATCTGTCTTTAATTGTTTGTTTTGTTCGTGTGTTTGCTTTTTTTTTTTTTTTTTTTTTTTTTTTTTGTTTACTGTATATATTTGTGTTTAATTGTTTGCGTATTTAATTGTTTGATACACTATTCCGGTCGACAGTTGAATACGGCGTATCCACTTCCATCGGATACGGCGTATCCAGTTCTCTGTCCTATACAACGTATTCATCCCAACAGATTAATACGGCGTATCCACTTCCATTAGATACGGCGTATCGATCGTCTGGAACAGAAACTGAAATAATTAATTTTCATGCAAAATTTTTTTTACCTTCCTTCGGAACAAATCCTACTGATTGTTTATCCTTTGTTTCAGGTAGTGCATGACAAGGAGTTCTAAAAACGAACTATTTACACTTTACAAAGAACCTGAACGAGAATTTCGATCATCAAGGAGACACTTCAAGACTCTAAGTCTTGATGAATTGAGATCGCCTGATTTCAATCTACTTTCTGACCAAGAATACTCGGAGGAAGAAGAAGCAAAAGCAATGGCGGAAACAATGGAGCAATACATGAGCAAGACCCGAACTGACTATGGATAGGCCTAAAACTGATAACAAAGATCAATTTGAACTGAAAAGCCAGTTTCTTAAGGAGCTTCAAGAAAAAGCGTTTAGCGGTTCAGATAATGAAGATGCAAATGAACACATTGAGAAAGTTCTCGAAATAGTTGACTTATTCCATGTTTCTAACATCACTGTGGATCAACTAATGCTCCGAGTCTTCCCTATATCCTTAACTGGAGCCGCAAGTCGTTGGCTAAGAAACGAACCAACTGGTTCGATCAAAACTTAGGAAGATCTTAAAACTAAGTTTTTGAACAAATATTGCCCACTTGGTCGAACCGCGAAGAAAATAGAGGAAATCAACAACTTTCAGCAAGAGCCAGTTGGAAACTCTTTTTTCAAGCATGGAAGTGCTTTAAAGAACTCTTGATGAAGTGTTCTCAACACTATTTGACTGAGATGCAGGAGGTAATTTTGTCTACTATGTGGTAGGGATATTCCGACACGACAAATTCTTACTCAAGAGGTGCAATTCCCAGACGACTCTGAAGATGCTAAAAAAGGCCATCAAGAATGGCAGAATACCTCTCAAAAATGGCATAATGGGAACACAAGAGGAAGAAAGTAACTGAGACTGTCAGACGGACTGGCTGCTATACAAGCACAATTGAACAATCTAGGAGAGAGATCAGAGAAGTGAATAAAAATTGTTATGCTGCACAATCAGATTGAACCAATGCAAAGGACCCCATTACACCAAAGATTGCCCACAAAGAAGAAGGAAAAACTCTAGAAGAAGCTTACTACACGCAATTTGGTAGAACTTTTCAATGAGGGGGATATAGAGCAACAGCCCTGGGGTACTATCAAAGGAATAACGCAAATCCTTTGTACCAAGAGCGAAGGCAATCTATGGAAGATAGCCTGAGCAAATTCATGAGTGAATCAGCAAAGAGACACAAAGAAAATTCAAATTTGATCAAAGAAATCCGAGCTACGACAGATGCTGCCATAAGAAACCATGAGCCATCGATGAAAACATTAAGAATACAAAATCGGTCAATGAGGCAAGGAGTACTACAGAAAAGGATTTGAGAAAGCCATACCAAGCTCAACTGAAACAAACCCGAGAGATCAAGTCAAGTTGATTTCTACCACTACTGAAGCTGATTCACACCCGATACGCCATATTAGGTCTCCCTAATACGCCGTATTCGATGGACAGAACAGTAAGCTGGTGTACAAGTCAAGACAAACGACGGTTCCTTTTCTAAGTCGTTTAGATAATCCTTACTGTGAAGAAGAAGAAGAGGGGATCTATGGACCAAAATTATTGAAGTCTATCGAGCTTCCAACACAATCAATTCACACCATACCCCAAAAGGAAAAAGACCCAAGAAGTTTCACTTTACCTTGCTTTATTAATAATGTTTGCTTTGACAATGCCCTTGTTGACCTAGGAGCTAGCATTAGTGTAATGCCTCTCTTGACCTAACTTAACTTAGGATTAGGGGAATTAGCTCACACTAGGTTGACAGTTGAATTGGCAGATAGGACTGTGAAATATCCAAAAGGAATAGCTGAAAACGTACTAGTAGGAATTGGTAAATTTACCTTCCCCATGGACTTTATAATTCTTAATATGCCCGAGGATATCAAAGTGCCCTTGATCCTCGAAAGACCATTTTTGTCTACCGCCCAGTCTAAGATTGATGTTTTTAAGGGTCGGGGAAGAAAAGATTATTTTCAAAAGTGTTAAACCTGCTAGTAGTTTAATTACGAGGGTCACATGCTAGGTTTGAGAGAAAGAATGGAACTTGATTTAAAGCTAGGCTTTATGGGATAGACCTGGTGTTAAATAGACTATTAGACCATTTCTTGGAAGATTACATTGAATTAAATGCTCTAAATGAACCAGTTAAGCTTAGGAGAAATCAAGGAGATGATTTGATGCCCACCATTGAGGAAGGTGAGGTAATTGAGGAATTTAGAACTAGGGATGAAGATACTTGATACAGAATTAAATAATACCCTAGCTATAGTGACGACGCTAAGAAAATCCATAAAGAGATTTGTGCTCACAACTTAAGGTTTTCTTGCATGATAGGATTTTAATTCACTCACGCTAACTTTTTCCCATTATTGTATTCCAATGTAATTGTCCCAAAACGTTTCCTAAATCTAAAATGGAAAGATAAGATGATGTAAAAGGGAATAATGTTGTAGGAGCCAATGAATGTGCCTAGTTTTCGTTGGAACTTTTTTCGTTGTGACTGACTTAGCAGTCTTTTAAGAAAAATATGGATGCTATCATATGAAGGACTGGCGTGTTGTTGTTGGCGAACCGTTACTTAAGAGAATTGGAATTAAACAAACCAGTTCGATGTGATTATTACCCTTAACAATGTGATAATGAAGTAACCACCAAATGGTGCGATCAACATCCAATGTAAAACCACCACACAAATGAACAATGGCAACCAAGATCTACCATTATTGAAGGTAAAGTGAGAAAGATAAAGAAGAAAGGATACTCGCATAGCAAACCAAAAGCATAAGGGGTTCTACAAAGGATGTTATTGAATCTAGCGGACCTTACTACATTTCGAATGCGAAGACGGAAGCAATGGCTCACCCTCGGGCATAATTAGAGGTGCATGGAGAGGTATGAATAGAAGGCACGAAGAAAATTCTAACTTAAGGACTTCACTATAAACAAAAGTGCTTCCCGAGAGACAACCCGGAATGTTATTTAATTTTGTTATCGAGTCTGTCTTCCCAGACATCAATACGGCGTATCCGCTCCATACCATACGGCGTATTGATCGTCTGGACGTTATCAGTCTTTATTTTTATTGCACTTTAAAAACATTATTGTCAGATTTTGAATACGGCGTATTCACTAACCTGATACGCCGTATCCACAATACTGACCCGTACTTATTTTGTTTAGTTTAGTTTAAATTAACCGTAGGTACCAAGATAGGAATACACATGTTCTTCCTATATTTTCTACAGGACCTCGAGAAAGAAATATCGACGAATATTGGTGGAAAATTTAAATTTATGGAAATCTTGAAGTGTTGGAGTCTTGAAACTTCAAGGCGGCTGTTCAACACAATCTTGCTCATAAACGCAACTTGGAGAATCTACCGAGCAAATATCAGGGGAGTTTCTCATTCTAATTCTTTTTAAATTCCCGTATTTAATGTTTTATATATACAACGAGGACGTTGTATAATTCAAGTGGGGGGATGGAATTAGAATGTTTACTTGTCCTATTTTTCATAATAAAATGCTTAAATTATGCTCAAATTTAAAAAAAATTCAAGCATACTTTTGTGAAATTACATGTTACATAACCCGCACACAATAACCCTTGTTAGATATTGTGAGGATTTAACCTTTCCGTTTCCAAATCTTTACCCAAATTCCAAAAAATATGAGTGTGCCAGTGATGTTGTAGACTTTAGAACTTGGCTTGGTATATCACTCGAGACCGCAATGATAAGTACTATAGATTTAGATGGAGTAACTTGTTTAAATTGGTAAATTTTAGGATTACACCCAAATCGCCTTTACATGTTGCTTATTAACTAACTACACCGGTTAGTTAACCTCCTATTTAAACCCTTTCCACTCTCATCTTTAGAGTGATGATCCACTAGAATAACCCGCAGAGCCAATCCTTTAGGAATTTACACCAACTATTTGTTTCGTTACACACTTACACCTTAACCTTCCCTGTTAGATTAAGTTTAATTTACAGTTGCTAGTTGCTTAAAGTGTAAAGTTTGTATTTCCCGAGTCTTGTGTCATTTTCTATCTTTGGCGTGGTTGGAAATTTGCACATTGCAAATGGGAATGTATATTAGTAGTCAAAACTCATGTGATTTTACTACCGTCACAATTATTGGTGAAACCGAAGAACGAAGAATTACCAAAGGAATTATCCAGAATTATTATGATCGTGAAGATGGTGAAACTACAACGAGATTTGAAGCATAGGTAAAAAAAATTCGAAAAAATGAGAAAAATACAAAAAGAGAAAGAAAGTTTGAAGATAATCGTTTCGCAAAGGAATTACCGAAGGAATTACACGAAGGATCGATTATTCGTTGATACAAAATCAACGATGTAAAGTATTGTACAAAGTGGAAGATATCGCCACTTGCCTTGTAGAGTATGTAAAGTTTTGGGATGATTGGGAAGTTGATCGTTACGGGAACGCTAACTTTGGTTGTTGTTTTTGATCAAGTGATCAAGACGTAAATAGTTGTGTCTTAATCATGGTAACGGTTGGGCAAAAAATGTCTAGCAACTTGTATCTTAAGTCTTAATCTATTTGTTTCTTGATTTTTATTTTACAAAAATTTACTTCCCTCTCACCTAATGATTAGCCGCTGGTTTTACGCGAACGGTAATTCATACGAACATGCATGTCTATTCCGTCGTTACGGCCATGTATGCATGTCTTGTACCTCGTTGGTTTATGACTTTTGGTGAAAGTTAAAAGATTCCTACCCTATACCATTCTTCATCCTAACTATTGGTTAAATTCGAATGGGGATGTGATCGAACATGCATGTCTATCCTGGCGTTTCGGGAGTGTATGTGTGCTTCAGCTGCCTTGTTGGAGTGGTACTTCTGGTGAAAGATTGTAGAATGATCAACCGCAAGCCTTTCCATACAAAAACCCATATTTACCTTTATAAACTGGTTACTCCTTGCTTTTAGCGGTACAAAGGAGTTGTATCCTTGCAAGCTTATGATTAGAATACTCGTCACGACCTAGCAATAGAGCGAATTAGTACAAGATAACCACATAGATTATATGAGTGATTTGAGTGGTTTTCATCTTCCTATTTCGTGAGGATGTTTGGGTGTGACTTGTAATAGATTAATAGAATGTGCCTTATAACGGAAAATATCCTTAGGGATACATTTTTATAAACTTCTAAAGGCTACTTGAGGACAAGTAGGATTCAAGTGGGGGGATATTTGATGACATCAAATAACGTCTATTTTATAGCATCATTTATCCCATGTTATTAACCCATTTTGTATAGTTATTGCAAAGAATTATTACTTAATCATTTATATTTGAGAATTGCAGTAATTATGGAGTGATTGGTGAAAGATAGCAAAAGGCGCGCATTCTAGAGCTTAAAAGAAGATATTTTAAAGAGTACTATTCTGAAGACCAATACGCCGTATCCATCAAGGAAGATACGGCGTATCCGTGCCTGCACTCACCAAAGACCACAGAAGATAAAGCTCAATACGCCGTATCTAAGAGAGAACTCAAACGCCGTATTCAATCTATGGAACGAATATAATATTCAGAAGATATCAAGCAATGTCTCTACTCTAAGATTTCCCCAATACCCGTATCCAACTCTAGGATACGCCGTATCGAACAGACTTCATACCTTGATAAATAGAAGGCTCAAAAATGAATTTTAAGTGTGCTAAATCATATTCTTGATACCTAAACCATAAAAGTCGATTTTCAGAGGAGAAAAAGAGCAGAAGAGGTCGAGCAACATTATCAATTCCATAGGAGACAACGTGTAATTCCGTATGCTTTTAGTTATTCGTTCAGTTTTTGGTATCATTCGTAACTCGTTATTTACCTTGGCAAGATAATTGCTCTTGTAATTATTATGGACGTTTGAAGGCAGTTACCTTTGAGGCATTAGCCCATTAATTATGAAGAGCTGAATGTTTGGTATTTGTTATCTCGATTTTCTTGATTATCGTTATTATGCTTGTTTATGTTTATCAATTTATACTTGTTTACGCGCTTTTGTTTGCGAGCTATCATTCAACTGGATCTAGTGACACAGACCAAGTAAGATCTAGAGTCCGGGATAGCTCTCCATATAGTAATTTATACATCTAGAATAATAGTTATACAAATAATGTCCTTCTAATTCCTGTTCGTAGAATACGCTATGGGCTAACTAGTTAATTGGATATGATGATGGGTTTAATTGATCTGTTGACTAGCAGGGTGACCTATATAATTCAACAAGTAACATTCTGATTCCATTGGATAGTTGACAATGGACTACTAGTGTATAAATTGCCAATAAGCGGTAAATGGGTAAAGTCTCTATGAGCTAGAGTTTAACAAGATCACAATTGCCTTAATCCCTAAGATAGATTATAATTAGCAAATAAGGATGCTTTATGTGGATGCTTTAATTGTGACAGAATTATTGTGTCTAGGTCTTAGGATGATGTTTACGCCTAAGTCCTGAAGAATGTATGCCACCTCGAGAGAAGAAATCATTGCACTTAATAAACAAACCAACTTTCTAATCGGATTAATAATGGTTAATACAGTTTTCTTATATAAGGTTCGACCGCTCTTTTATCCTTTGTTAATTAGCTCGTGTGGGTTAAAGTGCTTTGAATTGATTGTAGTTACCAACCAAACCGTGCCAGTCTCTCAGGCTAAAACCCCCCCTTTTCCGTTAGAATTAGGATATTAGACTGACATAGGTTTAACATAGGTTTAGAATAGAATAGAATTAACATAGATTAGATAACCAAGATATTAATTAAATTGATAGATTTAACCTCGCTTTAAGTGTTCGACACCCTACTTACCATGAAACTACTACCGATCGGGTACACTGCCCGTTAAAGTGTTGTTTTTGGTTTAGTCGGCAAAATATAAATTTAAAACTTGAATCAATAAAATATACACCACACAACGACACATCAAGTTTTTGGCGCCACTGCCGGGGAGTGAAAATTAATCTTGATTTTTATTTGATATTTTGGTTTTTAACATTAGATTAGATCTAACCCTTAGGATTAGTGTAATTTAGATTAGTGTATATTCTTGTATATTCTGTAAATTTTGTATATTTGTATTTAATTGTTTGCTTGTATATTTGTGTGTTTAATTGTTTGCGTATTTAATTGTTTTTCTTAAATACACTGTTCTGGTCGACAGTTGAATACGGCGTATCCACTTCCATCGGATACGGCGTATCCAGTTCTCTGTCCAATACAGCGTATTCATCCCAACAGATTAATACGGCGTATCCACTTCCATTGGATACGGCGTATCAATCGTCTGGAACAGAAAACTAAAAATAATTGATTTTTGTGCAAAAAAATTTCTACCTTCCTTCAGAACAAATCCTACTAATTGTTTATCCCTTGTTTTAGGTAGTGCATGATAAGGAGTTCTATGAACGAACTATTTACACCTTACAAAGAACCTGAACGAGAATTTCAATCATCAAGGAGACACTTTAAGACTCTAAGTCTTGACGAATTAAGATCGGCTGATTTCAATCTACTTTCTGACCAAGAATACTCGAAGGAAGAAGAAGCAGAAGCAATGGCGGAAACAATGGAGCAATACATGAGCAAAACCCGAACTGACTATGGATCGGGAGTAGCTAGGCCTAAAATTGATAACAAATATCAATTTGAACTGAAAGGCCAGTTTCTTAAGAAGCTTCAAGAAAACACATTTAGCGGTTCGGATAATGAAGATGCAAATGAACACATTGAGAAAGTTCTTGAAATAGTTGACTTATTCCATGTTCCCAACATCACCGTTGATCAACTAATGCTCCGAGTCTTCCCTATATCCTTAACTGGAGCCGCAAGTTGTTGGCTAAGAAACGAACCAACTGGTTCAATCAAAACTTGGGAAGATCTTAAAACTAAGTTTTTGAAAAAATATAGCCCATCTGGTCAAACTGCAAAGAAAATGGAGGAAATCAACAACTTTCAGCAAAAGCCAGATGAAACTCTTTTTCAAGCATGGGAGCGCTTTAAAGAACTCTTGATGAAGTGTCCTCAACAATATTTGACTGAGATGCAGGAGGTAATTTTGTTCTACAATGGGTTGGATATTCCGACACGACATATTCTTGACTCAAGAGGAGCTATTCCAACTAAGACTGCTGAAGATGCTAAAAAGGCCATCCAAGAAACAGCAGAATACTCTCAAAAATGGCATAATGGAATATCAAGAGGAAGAAGTACTGAGACTTTTGACGGACTGGCTGCTATACAAGAATAATTGAACAATCTAGGAAGAGAGATCAAGAAGGTGAATGAAAAAGTTTATGCTGCTCAAGTCAGATGTGAACAATGCAAAGGACCCCATTACACCAAAGATTGCCCACAAAAAAAGAAGGGAAAACCCTAAAAGAAGCTTACTACACGTAATTTGGTGGACCTTTTCAAGGAGGGGGATATAGAGCAACAGCTCCGGGGTACTATCAAAGGAACAACACCAATCCTTCATACCAAAAGCGAAGGCAATCTAGGGAAGATACCCTGAGCAAATTCATGAGTGAATCAGTAATGAGACACGGAGAAAATTCAAATTTGATCAAAGAAATCTCAAATGCTGCCATAAGGAACCAAGGAGCATCGATTAAAACATTAGAGATACAAATCAGGAAAATGAGCAAGGTACTACAGGAAGGAGGATATGGAAGCCTACCAAGCTCAATTGAAACAAACCTGAAAGATCAAGTCAAGTCGATTTCTACCACTATTGAAGCTGATTCACACCCGATACGCCATATTGGTTCTCCCAAATACGTCGTATCTGATGGACAGAACAGTAAGCTGGTGTACAAGTCAAGACAAACAACGGTTCCTTTTCCAAGTCGTTTAGACCCAGGAAGTTTCACTTTACCTTGCTTTATTAATAATGTTTGCTTTGACAATGCCTTTGTTGACCTAGGAGCTAGCATTAGTGTGATGCCTCTTTTGACCTACCTTAACTTAGGATTAGGCGAATTAGCTCACACTAGGTTGACAGTTGAATTGGCAGATAGGACTATGAAATATCCAAAAAGAATAGC
>BQNB010154922.1:0-15457 GCA_026074375.1 Tanacetum coccineum | reverse complement strand
ATAAGAAACTATTAAATAGGTTCTTATCAATTAATACTTATTTCATATCTATTCCATAATTAATATTCCAGGATCGTATCACATACATACATAATTGATCTATCTAGACCTAAATGAATTCATCTAACTTTCATAAGACCAACAATCATATAATCCAAACAACTAATAAACACAGTTATACAACATTAACAAAAATAATGAAAGAAACAACATGCATAAGTTAAAAAAATGGCTTTACATCAAGTAAATGAAGAAGATTATCAAGTGAATCAGGTGGTTTAAACAGTTGCCTCCCTGCTTCTCTCAACTGTAACTGTAACTCATGCTCTACATCTGTTGTCACCATCTTTTTCAACCTAACCCTAACTTTTATACATAAACCCTCAATTTTTTCACCAATTTTGTTAAAGAGGTTAACAATATACTAACTTTTTGTAAGATTAGTGAAATTAAGTGAAAAGGGTGTTTAATTTAGTAAAATTAGGGCTTGATTTTTGTGAGCATTTTTGAAATTGGGGGAAAATTGGGGAATTGTAGAACAAGTGTGTACTGTGTGTTGTTTACAGGTGGTATTTATAGTACAACTAATGAGGTCTTGTTTTCTAGTTTTCGAATGTTAGTGTTTTTTTAGTTAAATGTTTAGTTGTGCCCCTTTTGTTTTTGTTTTTTTTTACGGTTTGCGAAACTGTTGACGAAACTGAAGATTTAGCTGTAGATGAAAATCGAGTGAGACTTAAAAATTGAAATTATTTTAATAAGCTAAATGAAGTAGTATTTTATTTAAAGATATTATAATAAATATTTTTTTAAATCTCTAATAGGTTTACTTTTTTTAAGTAAGCATAATTTAATGCCTGTTTTTTTTAAAAGATATAATAGTAGATAGTGATATTTATATTTTTCAATATTTATCTCTTACACTTCTTAGCATTTACTTTTATAAAAATATCGTATCTAAACAAGTTTTCCTGATAGATAAAACCTTTTCCCTTTTTTTTGGAAAGTCAGGATAAAAAGTTGAAATTCTTTTTTCAAAGCTAAACACACCCTTTTTTTTTCTTGTCACAACTATTTGTCATGGTCAACATGTGATAACTTTTATCCTTTTTTGCAATTACGTAAATAGAAATGTTATCATGATATTATTAGGTGTTTTTGTGATATATTGTATTCACATAATATTGTTTTTAATTTAATACTATCCATAGACAGTAAATGCAAAATGATTATAGACAAAAATTAACATAAAGTTTTGCATTTAAGTTGTCGTCAAAGACAAAAACAATGGTTTGTCAAATATGTCATAAAAATTAGTGCAATAAATATGTTATAAATGAATAAAAGTTAACCAATTAATGAATGTCTTTTTGTACGTAAACTAAAGATATAGTAATTTATTTTTTGTTTTTAAGTAAAAATTCTAGGGTTAATTGCCTAAAAATGTATTATACTTGCCACGTTTTGTCATTGTATGTAGACAACTATTTTTTTTGTCATTGTGTCGCTCAACTTTTGAATCCGTGCTATTATGTGTATTCTGCGACTATTTCTGCATGTAAAATGAGCATTTTACCCTTCAAAATTTAAAAAAAGTGAGGGTAAAATGGTCACAAAATACACACAATAGCACGAATTTAAAAGTTGAACGACACAAAGGCAAAAAAAATAATTGTCTACATACAATGATAAAAAATGACAAGTATAGTACATTTTTAAGCAATTAACCCAAAATTCTAATACATGGATTGAATGCTATTTAAGGAATCCAGCATTGATCATAGCCTCATAGGTGTCCATGAGAATGAGATACCTTTTGGATTTAAGGAATCCAGCATTGATCATGTTGATCGGTTTTGACCCTTTAATTAGTTACCGTCGACAATTTACCTCTTGCTTTTTCTTGTGAGACCAAACATGGATGACTTATGATCAAATGAGAAAAATGAGTAATAAGTATAACCATAATTAGAGATGTGTTGAGTTGAATTAAATGTATCTTTAATCTTTTAGATGTACCCTAATATATTGTAAAAAATTAGATGTATATATGTATATTAGATGCATTTCATCATGTTAGGTGAATCTTATGTATATTTCGTCCTATTCGGGTCAAATTTGTTGTTAGTACTGCTTTGCATTGTTTTCATTTCAAAGTAACTTTCGAAACTAATTGAGATACATCTAAATGAATATAGATCAGTCCAATTTAAGTCGATGCATCTCAAATATGTTGTTATACTTATTTCTCATCCTTCACGTTTTTCTCTCACTAAAGTTGGAATGTTTCAAATAAATCATATTAAAAAAGTGTGGGTGATTCTAAAGTTGCACTTTTACACGAAATTGGTTTATTCTTTATATTTCATCATATATTAATCAATACTTGAAACCTAGATGTATGACACTATGACGCGCAGTGAAGCATACTACTAACATGAATTCAATCCATCTTTTATACACACTATTTTCAGGCCCTAGTTCATCATTAATTGTTGGTCTTCATTATTATATTCTTGGTCGCTATAATGGAAGCAGGCTAGAGAGGCATTGAGTGGTTGTTGAAAACCCTAATTATTAGGGTTTTGATCTATACTTTTTCCCTAGTTTTTGGTGTTTTGTTCTGTTTTAATTCGTGGGTTTGTGAGAGATGGAGAAGAAGGATCCGGCTATTGTTACAAAATCTTTGGCTAATGATTTTGATAATTTCATTGCTAATTTGAGTTCTGATCAAGTGAAGTCCACTAATAATGCTATGGGATCTAGTGATGCTGCTGCAGCGACTACTGGTGCGTCTATGTCTGTTAGGGCTAGTCAAGTCGATAGAATGGCTTCATTTGCTACTGTTGTGCAAGAGAAACCCATTAAAAAGGTTGTGAAAATTAAGGAGCTTAGGAATAGTGAGGTGGTTGAGGGGGCTGCGGTCGCTATTCCCATTGAAGCTGTAGAAGAAGTTAGTTCACGTTTTGTTAATACTTTGTATGGCTACTTCATTGGAAAAAGATTAGCCTTTCCGTTAGTTGAGAACTATGTTAAACACACTTGGGCAAAATATGGTCTAAAACGTGTTCAACTGCATGAAGAGTTTTTTCTTTTTCAGTTTGATACTAAGGAGGGAATGGTGAGTGTGATGGAAAACGGTCCGTGGTTAATCCGACTTGTGCCTTTAATGTTAAATGTATGGACTCCGAATACTGATTTAAAGAAGGAGGAGATTAAACGTGCTCCTATTTGGGTGAAATTGCATCATGTGCCAATCGTGGCGTATTCGGAGGTGGGACTAAGTCTTATCACCACTCAAATTGGAAAGCCAATAATGATGGATTCCTACACGAGTAACATGTGTTTGAGTTCATGAGGAAGAAGCACGTATGCAAGAGTTCTCATTGAGGTTTTGGCTGAAAAAGACCTAATGGAGTCTATTATTATCGCAATCCCGTTGAGTAATGGGAAGGGGCATACTTTTGCTACCATTGATATAGAATACGAGTGGCAGCCACCTAGATGTTCTACATGCCAAATATTTGATCATGTTACTGATCAATGCCCTAAACTCCCTAAAGTGGTGGTCCCAGCAAGTGAGAAGGATGATGGTTTTGCTAAGGTAAAAAGGAAGAAGAATAAGGTGAAGCAACATCCTAAAGCACGGCCTATTGATGGTATTAGGTTGAACAAACCTATGCCTAACTTTTACTACCGTAAGGTGGAAAAGGGTGAGGCCTCGAAAGTGAATGTGAATGAGGTAGCTGAGAAGGCCAAGGGGAAGATTACGGCTGGGAATGAACAAGATAGAAGCAATGCTACTGATCCGGCTTCTAAACCTAAGGAAAAGAGTAAGAATACTCTTGAAGGGGTTACTGGTAATACGGTGGCTTTAAAAAACTCTTTTAGTTCCCTTGAAGAGAATGATGGAGGTACAGATTGGGAATTTGAGGCTACTAAGCTAAATGTTATTAATGAAAGTGATAGTGATGAGCTTGAGGAGCTTATGATGGAGGGGCCAACTGCTATGAATACGGGTGGCAAAACAAGTACGGGGGCAAGCACTCTCGCTGGTATGGTTCCTCATGATTAATGTCGCTTCCTAGAATATTAGGGGTCTGAATTTCTCCCCTAAGCAAAATGAAGTTCGGCATGTCATTTCTGAAAATAGTTTATCTATTTGTGCTATTTTGAAATCCCATGTGTCGGATTCTAACCTTGTAAGACTATGCTCTCTGGTATTTCGTCATTGGGATTGGACTTCGAATGGTATCTGTTGTTCAAAGGGTACTCGTATAATTTTGGGATGGAATCATAACGATGTGGATCTGGTTGTTATTAATCAGGACGATCAAGCTATTCATACACGAGTTTGGCTGAAAATGGAATGTAAGGAGATATTTTGCTTATTTGTTTATGCTCATAATCGTTATACGCATCGTCGTGCGTTGTGGCATAACCTTTGTGTTCACAAACAGTACGTTCGTGATCGTCCGTGGTGTCTTTTAGGAGATTTTAATGCTGCTCTTTTCCTAGAGGATTCGTCAGCTGGATCTTCTAGTATTGACATCTCGATGCGGGAGTTTAAGGAGTGTGTTGAGGAAATTAAGGTTTTGGATGTTCAAAGGTCGGGACTTCAGTTTACTTGGAACCAAAAGCCGAAAGGGAAGGATGGTTTGTTGAAGAAAATTGATCGTATTATGGCAAACTTGGAATTTATTGATGGTTTTGTTGGTGCTCATGCAATCTTCAAGCCATATCGTATTTATGATCATTCACCGTCGGTTCTTAATATTCCTACTATTGTTAAGCCAAAACCGAGACCATTTAAGTTTTTTAATATCATTACTCAGAGTGAAAGGTTTAAAGAGGTGGTTATGCAAGGTTGGTCTCTTAAGGTTAGTGGGTTTTGCATGTTTAGGGTTGTCAAGAGACTTAAACATTTGAAAAACCCGCTAAGGAAACTGTTATATGAGAAAGGAAATTTGCATGATAATGTTAAGCGTCTTCATGAAGAGATGGATTTGGTTCAAACGTCTTTGGATATGGATCCGTCTAATGCTACTCTACGTGAGAATGAAGCCAGGTCTGCTGTTGCTTTCATTGAGGCCGTGTTGATGGAGGAAAGGTTTTTAAAACAGAAGGCTAAAATAGATTGGCTTAGGGAGGGTGATTCTAATTCGGCGTATTTTTATAAGGCTGTAAAGAGTCGAATTAGCCGGTCTCGTATAGATGTGGTTGCCAATGTGGATGGAACTATATTCGAAAATGATAAGGTTGCTGATGTTTTTGTCTCCCACTATGAACAATTTCTCGGGCTTCCTGGTACTACGAGTGGGTTTGATTATGTTGAGTTATTCAGGAACATTTTTATTGATGCGGTGTGTGAATTTTTCACGAATGGTAAAATTCTCAAAGAATTGAACCATACTATCATTGCTCTTATTCCATGAGAGCGTACCGGGCCTGATGGTCTTACGGTAGCATTTTCAAAGATCTTGGGAAATTATTGCGAGGCGGCAATAATGATGCATGTGTTGTGGAATTTTTTCACGAATGGTAAAATATCTCAAAGAATTGAAACCATACTATCATTGCTTTATTCTAAAGTTAGTCCGCATTCTTCGTGGTAATGACTAACGACCTATATGTGTATTGTAAAGCGTGTTATAATACTGGTCTTAGCAAACATTATTGCTATCGCAATTATTAGGATAGTTTGAGGATGCTGGTCAGTGTTAATCAGTCAGCGTTTATTCCAGGTAGAAGTATTGCGGATAATATTCTATTGACACAAGAGCTTATGCACAATTATCATTTGGATTGTAGTCCGCCCCGATGTGCCTTTAAAGTGGATATCCAAAAAGCCTATGATACGGTTGATTGGAATTTTCTTGAGGAGGTCCTTCATGGTTTTGGCTTTCATGATCGGATGGTTGGCTGGATTATGGAGTGCGTTACTACTAGTTCCTTTTCGATTAGTATTAATGGATCTCTCCATGGCTACTTTAAGGGCAAACGGGGTCTTCGTCAAGGGGATCCGTTATCCCCTTATTTGTTCACTCTTGTGATGGAGATTCTTACCCTTATGCTTCGAAGAAGGGTGCATGGTTCTACATTGTTTACTTATCATCGGTATTGTTCGGAGTTGGAATTGATTAATCTTTGCTTTGCGGATGATTTATTCTTGTTTATGCATGGTGATGTCAATTCTGCTAGTCTCATTAAGGATGCGTTGGAAGAGTTTAAAGATGCTTCAGGATTGATCCCGAGTCTTCCTAAAAGCACGGCCTACTTTTGTAATGTCCTTAATCATACTAAGGTTTCTATTCTGAATGTCCTTCCTTTTGATAAGGGGAGACTCCCGGTTAAATACCTTGGTGTACCACTGGTCTCTTCTCGTCTTATTCTTAGAGATTGTAAGGAGTTGGTTGAGAAGGTCCAATCTCGTGTTCAAGATTAGAAGAACAAGTCGTTATCGGTTACGGGTAGATTGCAATTGGTTCAATATGTCATTGGTTCTATGCATATTTATTGGGCCTCGGTTTTCATTCTTCTTTCTCGTGTGTTTCTTGATATTGAGCAAATTATGCGAGGTTTCTTGTGGTGCCAAGGTAGTATGCGGAAAGGGAAAGCTAAAATGGCGTGGGATATAGTTTGCCTTCCGAAAGATAAGGGGGGTCTTGGTCTCCGTAGGCTTGATTTGTTTAATAAGGCTCTTATGGTTTCTCATATTTGGAAGCTCTTGTCTCGTAAAGAGACCTTGTGGGTGCAATGGATTCATTCTTATAAGTTGAAGGGGCGAAGTTTTTGGGATATCCCGTTGAGAGGTAATATGTCGTAGGGATGGAGGAAGATATTACAATTGCGTCCTCTCATTCGGGAGTATATCAGATATAACCTTGGTGATGACAGTGTGGCCTCGTTGTGGTTTGACTGTTGGAGCTCTAGGAGCTCTTTGTCAAATGTTATTTCTACGCGTGATATTTTTCGTGCAGGTTTTGATCTTTCGGCTAAGGTTCGGGATGTTGTTGTTAATGGCTCCTGGAATTGGCCTCTATATTTGCGTGATAAATACCCATTTCTTTGCTCCATGGCGTCTCCTAATCTTGTTGAGGGATCGCATGATCAGTTAATGTGGTATAATGGGCAAGGGGTGGTAAAGAAGTTCTCAGTCCACCAGGTCTGGTCTACAATTCGTCCAAGGTTCAATAAAGTTGATTGGTATGCGGTTGTTTGGTTTTCAAATTGTATTCCTAGGCATGCGTTCAACTTATGGCTGATCGTTAAGCAACGTCTAAAGACTCAAGACAAAGTGTGTAGCTGGGATGTTTCGGACTCGTTGGCTACATTGTGTCCGCTATGTAATTTGCAAAGCGATTCTCACGAGCATCTTTTTTTATTGCCCCTACTCGCAGCAGGTATGGAATCACTTGAAGTCGTTTGCGGGTTTAAGTTCCTCAAGGCCTGATTTTAATCACATTTTGTCTATCTTGCTGCCGATTGCCAAGAGGAAGTCTTCAAGGAGTGTTATTGCGAAACTAGTTGTGGCAGCCTCGGCTTATTTTGTTTGGCAGGAGAGAAACAATCGCCTCTTCAAGAATAACAATCGATCTGTCAAGCAGCTTATTGAGTGCATTATGTCCTCAGTTCGGCTTAAACTTTTGTCATGTCGTTTCAAGAAGTCCAATGAGGGTGTGCGGTTTGCTCAGCTTTGGAGTTTGCCTGTTTCTTGTCTTTGTTAATGGACTGGTCGTTTAGTTTATGTTCGATTAGGTGGTTTTTCCCTATTGGTGTTATTGGTTATGTATTTGGTAGGTTGTAATCATATGGTTTGTCATATGAATTAGTGGTTGTTCAAGCGATTGCTTGAGGTTAATGTGACACTCAGTCACATTCCATTGTTCTTATTGGTTTTTTTTTTGGATTAATATATTTTACCGGGGTGAGTCCTTTTTACCCAAAAAAGCATACTACTAACATTGGAATAGTTTATATAATAGCAGACGTAGAATGATTGGCGCATTTATTTATTTTCTTTGACGAAGATATTTATTTATAGTCGTTATTTGAACTCGCAGTGATAAGGCATGCAATGAATTCATTTGCATAAATCCATGTATTCATTTGCATAAGTCCATGTTTGATATTCAAATTATGGATGTTCGGTGAACACTAAAAGATTTTCCCTTCATACTTAGTTGATATTAGTAAATTCTTGAGATTTTTATATTTAAAGTGAACACTTTCAAAGAGAAAAACCTTCATTTAGATACCAAATTTAATGTGGATACCAAGGACTAATCTCTACCCCTCATCTTCATCTTGATCCAATGGATAAGATTAAACCCAAAAATCATTTTAATCATTTTTTTTTTCAAATATTAATATCTCTCAAACCGTTCATCATGAAGCGAAAAAAATATATCATCACGACGAACATTAAATTATCTTTCTATCGATATCCAATTTGATATACTTTCGAAGAATTTTTTTTTCTCGTTTTTTTCACCTTTTTTTTTGTTTTTTCGTAGTTGAAACTTGTATAAGAAATCATATATGATATTAGTGTTAAATCATATATGATATTTAAAATCATATATGATAATACTGATAAATTTACATATGATAAAATCATATATGATATTAGTGTTAAATCATATATGATATTTAAGTTTAATGCAATCACATGTAATTTGATGTTAGTGTTATATCATATATGATTTTATACGAATATTCAAATTAGTGTTTAATCATATATGATATATTCATGCAAGTTTCAACAACAACAAAAAACGTGAAAAAAAACGGAAAAAAATTTTGTCGAAAGTATATCAAAATGGATATCTATGAAATATTAATTAAATGCTCGTCGTGATGGTATATTTTTTTCGCTTAATGATTAACGGTTTAAGAGATATTCAAGTTTTAAAAAATAAATAAAATAATAAAATCTTTTTAATCTCATCTATTAATTTCTTTTTAAATGGATGGTAGAGATAACTTCTTGGTATCCAATATTTTTTTGGTATTCAATATAACTCTCCTCTTAAACATGAGAGAAATGATTAGTGCATTTATACATGGTATCTTATTTTTAACGGCCGCATTTATCAACTATCATTCTTTAAATTCAACAATGATTCCATGCTTTTAGCCATTATTACTCATTTTTCGGATGTGCTTATTGTTTAAATTTGTTCACTGTATACGTCATTTAGGCATAAGATACGATTTGCCTATCGAACAAATTTATAAGGCTCATTTGAGCATGGGTACTCATAAATCTAATTTATTATGTCATGGTTTTGAAACAGCTACTTGGAAGATGTTTAGGTCTAAAGCAACAATAGAACAACATGCAAAAAAGTATACACAAAATAAGAATAATTCCACACGCATGGAATCACATATGCAAACTATTGGTAACTTACACGATGACTCACATCGCCCATCATCTTTTAGTCACACACTTTTTTCGCCCACCTTTTTGTTCTACTATCCAACAAAACTATTTCCCATCGTCATCTTCTGCTGACTTTCAATCCATACGATCCAATCCAACCACTTATAATCCAAATTTGTATGATTCTATGATTCACCATTCCACATCGTCATCATATTCTAAGCCAACAACATTTGAGCCTATGTTGCACCAATCCACATCGTCATCATATTCTAAGCCAACGACATTTGAGCCTATGTTGCACCAGTACACATCGTCATCATATTCTAAGCCACCGACATTTGAGCCTATGTTGCACCAGTCTACATCGTCATCATATTCTAAGCCAACGACATTTGAGCCTATGTTGCACCCGTCTACATCCACATTATCAGATCAACCGTCATCTTCTAGGACTAGTTTACATCAGTTCTCCTCGTCTTTTCACTTAAACCAAGGCGATGAAGATGAAGATGAAATTGATGAGGAGTCAAAGGAGGTAGAAATAGTTGGTAAGTATAAACATACTATTACTAGTGATTAGTTATTATTTCGCAAATTCAATGCCAATAATGGGTGGATTTTTTTGTAGATGAGTATGGGAGTATTCTTAGGGTACAAAAGATGACAGCAAAAGATGTGTATAAGCTAACAGAGGGTGAAAAAGTTCTCGTTCATGTTAATGATTCTTTTCAACTAATAAAGGATGCAGCATGTGTGTGCACAAGGTTCATGACCATACTTTTGAGTAAACCCAATTTGTGTCCACCAGAAGCTAAAGATTGGAGAGAAATAAAAGCGCGTTGTGGTACATTGCTTTTGGGATAATTTCTGGTAATTTCTTTTAAAACACTTATATTTTATTGTTCATAATAATGACGGTCATGAATATCCCTTCTTTTGGCATTTTTTGGCAACGAAAATTCAATTTGCCTCAAGTTAGTGATCTCGATGATGTACTTTTTGCTATGTTCGATGTTAAAGTCAGATACACAAAACATAGGTTTAAAATGAAGCTATTTCGGTTAGCTGCCAAGAAATTAGATGAAGCCAACAATGTTGGTGCTAATGGTGAACAAGAAAGAACCTATACAGACGATCAGCTCCTGCAAGCACTTGATCTGATTGATGCACCGCCAAACTTTCTTCATCACCAGTGGGAGTTATATAAAAGTAATCTTAGAACACCTTTGGCAAAGGTACTGGTTTGTTTTTCTCATATTAAAAAACTAATTTTGCCAAGTGTTTTGTACTGACTTTTTCTATGCTCGACTGAAATGTAGAAACTATCACAACAGGGGAAGAAAGCAAAATCTATGCAAGTTCATACTCACACAACGGGTGCCACTAGTTTTGCGCGAAAACGTGACCGATTTGTGAGTACCCTGAAAACATTCCCTTTTGTAAATATATGCATTTATAACAGGTGCATTACCATTATATATAATTGAACTATTTAGCTGAATGGGTATAGTTAGTTAGTTATATATAATTGATGTTGGAAGTGTATATGTAGTACACATGTGACAGATCGAGCCAGCTTGCATATGTAATGATAAATTTAGCAGTTGTTTAAAGACATTAGATAGTAGACACACTTTTTTATCAGGTTTCTTAAGCTTTCTATAAACAAACTCTCCCTGATTCAATTACAAAATCCATGAGTTTAACAAAACTAATCATTTTGTACTTAGTCAATAAATTTGTTATACGAGAATGTGTCAAGAGTGGATTTAGAGACTGACACATTTCAAGAAGTTGATACTTAGATTCTCTGTCATACTTACGTGCCAAAATTATATAATTAATAATTTTAAACAAAAATTATATATTTTATTAAATATATAATTATTTTTTTATAAAATAAATAATTATTATTTATAATTATTTTTTTTAAGTATGCGCGTAACTCACGAGCGCATGCCTCAACAACACTGATCGAACACCTAAAAATTTTATCGGCTCAATTGTCACTGTTTTTGGAGCACAAACAAAAACACTGAGCCTTGGTCTCTAATTAGTTCCTTCAATCAAAGCAAATTCTGCTCAATTTTTTATCGTAAGCTACTACATTTTGATAAATATTTCATCCTTGTTATTTTTCTTATACATTAAACCCCTGTTTACATTAACAAACCGTTTTGTATTGTGTTTGTAACTGGTATCGTTGTACATTAGATGTTCAACGGATGAGTCGATATGTTATCGTTGTACATTAGATGTTCAACGGATGAGTCGATATGTTATCGTTGTACATTAGATGTTCAACGGATGAGTCGATATGTTATCGTTGTACATTAGATGTTCAACGGATGAGTCGATATGTTATTTCATTATAACGATGATAGTCATATCAAAGGTAGCAAAACTACTTAGAAATCACCCATAAGTAGCTAGAACATGATAAGTACTACTTAATTAATTACATAATTGACTAGTTAACATAGATAACACATACGAAATCAGTCGTAATATCCATATGAGGCCCGACCATCCGCACGGTATAGTAACCTCCCACGCTATGATCTGATGACAAATCTGAGGCCTGCACGCCGAAGAAATCATGCTGAGAGCCACCATGAATAGGAAACAAAGGAAGTGTCTCAATCTCCGGTGAATTATTTCTTTCTTGATCTTCCTCTTCGCAATGATTCTCTGCTATCGTTGTACATTAGATGTTCAACGGATGAGTCGATATGTTATCGTTGTACATTAGATGTTCAACGGATGAGTCGATATGTTATCGTTGTACATTAGATGTTCAACGGATGAGTCGATATGTTATCGTTATACATTAGATGTTCAACGGATGAGTCGAGATGTTATTTCATTATAACGATGATAGTCATATCAAAGGTAGCAAAACTACTTAGAAATCACCCATAAGTAGCTAGAACATGATAAGTACTACTTAATTAATTACATAATTGACTAGTTAACATAGATAACACATACGAAATCAGTCGTAATATCCATATGAGGCCCGACCATCCGCGCGGTATAGTAACCTCCCACGCTATGATCTGATGACAAATCCGAGGCCTTCACGCCGAAGAAATCACGCTGAGAGCCACCATGAATAGGAAACAAAGGAAGTAATTCAATCTCTGGTGAATTATTTCCTTCTTGATCTTCCTCTTCGCGATGATTCTCTGCTATCGTTGTACATTAGATGTTCAACGGATGAGTCGATATGTTATCGTTGTACATTAGATGTTCAACGGATGAGTCGATATGTTATCGTTGTACATTAGATGTTCAACGGATGAGTCGATATGTTATCGTTGTACATTAGATGTTTAACGGATGAGTCGATATGTTATCGTTGTACATTAGATGTCCAACGGATGAGTCAATATGTTATCGTTGTACATTAGATGTTCAACGGATGAGTCGATATGTTATCGTTGTACATTAGATGTTCAACGGATGAGTCGATATGTTATCGTTGTACATTAGATGTTCAACGGATGAGTCGATATGTTATCATTGTACATTAGATGTCCGTCTACTGGTTGGTTCTCCTGGAGCTTCAACGAAGGAGGAACGAGTCCGTCTACTGGTTGGTTCTCCTGGAGCTTCAACGACTCCAATTTATTCTCCAGGATCTTCATCGACTCCAATTTATTCTCCAGGATCTTCAACACCTCCACGCTATTCTCCAGGAGCTTCAACACCTCAAAGCTATTCTCCGGGAACTTCAAGAAATGCAGAGTGCTCAAACTGCAAGCACTTGCTTGATAAGATAACGGTACTCGAGGCAACGGTGGATATGTATATGCATCCGGAACAACACACAGTTAATTCAGCCGCACTATTTCACGAAGTTTACAATAACATGGGAAAACTTGATTTGGAGTAGTTTGTCATTTGGAATGTAATTCGTATGCTTTAAGCGTCGGTTTGTAAGTCTCGTATGATTATCGTTCTAATATGTTTAAGTGTCTGTTTGTAAGTCGCTTGTGTTACTACAAGTGGTATGTATAATATTTAACTAAATGAATGTTTGTTTTTGTGTTACTTGACGAATGTGCATCTTGAAAAAGTATACGGTATATCATGTTCAACTATAGAAGGGTAGTGCATATCGGACCGAACCGAACCGAGAAAACGGAGTGTTTTTTTATATATTTATTATTTATCAAATATATAATTATTATTTATCATAGAACCTAGAAACGAACCTAGAAAATACGGCATATCGGCATACAAAATACACACTATATTTTTTGTTAGAGTATACGGCATATCGGACCGAAACGAACCTAGAAAACGTAGTGTTTTTTATATAGTTATTATTTATCAAGTATATAATTATAAGTAATAATTAATATATTATTTATATATTTTATAAATAATAAACAACTTAAAGTCAACGAAGTCAACACACTATCCCGGGCGACATGTCGAGGTTAGCCCGCCAAGTATAAGCCCAAAATAAGCTTATGAAACAAAAGCCCAAACCAAAATACAAGCCCAATGCTACTTTCCCGGGCGACATGTCGCCGGGGAATCATCTGGCCACGTCACCAACATTAACCAATATCCTTAACACAGTCAACGAAAGTCAATGCTAGTTGCCCGAGAAACTTATGGCCACGTCACCTCCCAGGTAATTAACTCTAATTGTTTACTTAAACCCAATGAACTTTTGGTAAATAGATCCCGGGCGACATGTCGCCCGGGAAACCAAGTTCAAACTTTGACTAAAAGTCTATGAGAATTGGTGCCACGTAGGACGCATTTTTATTGTTTAGCGATGTTTCCCATTGTCGCCTGGTAAACCATCGTCGCATGTTCTACTTTTTCTTGTAGTGGAGGTTAATTGTCATTTTATTAGACCAAACAGAAACTCAATAATTGCTTAGATGGTTAGGTCTAGGGTATGTTTGGCAAAAATAACTGTTGTTGGAACTGGAGACGGAGCTGCTGATGGAGATGGTGATGGAGATTATAAAAAGAGATTGTTTTTATAAGCTGCATGAAGTAGCATTTGATTTTAAGAGATTATGTAATATTTTTTTTATAATCTCTGATAATTTTGTCTACCAAACAAAACTTATATTTTAAGTAGCTTATTTTCAAAAAAATAATCATAATCTCTTGACAATCTAGCGTAACAAACATGCCCGTAAACGGCTCATAACTTGTTAACGGATTGTAGGGTTGTGCTTTGTCCGTTTAAGGGTTATTGATACGACCCGAAGATTGTATTATTCTCAAATTTTGTTTTTAATGCTTAACGCCAAACAATGAGATGCAACTAATTATAATTTAAAGAAAAAAGTAATACATAATCAAAGTTACTATAATACTCTAGTTATTTATATTAGACAAGTACCCGTGCATAGTAGCAGATAGTTCTAGTGATATTTTGGTTAAGTATTTTGTGTAACCAAAATATCATTCTAACTATTTGCCACTATAAAAATCTCGTTGCTATGCAAGGTAATTGAAAATGTTAACGTTAAACCACCTTATGAATAACTTTGAATATCTCATAAAATTATACTATATATTGTGTCTTTTGTATATATAACAGGTAGGAAATGAAGGACGTATATAATTTTGTACACGATGTGAAAGTGTGTATTAATTATTCATTTAATTTTCCATATTTTCATTATTTATTTTCAATTCCTAATCTCTCACGCGCATAATCTCTCACGCGCAGATTGTTTCACGCGCACGTGTTGAACAAATAACCCACGCGCTCCATCCAGCTACGCGCGCTTTAGCCCCTTGCGCGCTATTGTCAGATCGTTTCGATGATTCCATTGTCTGTGCGCTCCATGATTCCATTGTTAGCTGATGCGCGCTCCATGATGTTCAACACGCGCCACTCATGCGCGCCGAGGTTTCAACCATGGTGTTGGTTTTAGATTATGGTGGAGGCGGCATCAATTTCTGATGGTAGCGGCGGCATTTGATGGTAGGGAGGCGTCGGTTTTAGAGGGATCGAAAAGAGAGATGAGGTACTCGAAGGTCCATTTTCGCGTGCATAATCTCTGGATGTGGTACTCGAAGGTCCGT